>PVLA01006675.1:0-119232 GCA_004027455.1 Hydrochoerus hydrochaeris | reverse complement strand
AGGCCCGCGAAAGACCTTTTCTTAAATTCTGAAGTCTTGTGTAGCCAGCATCAAGCTCGCTCGTAGGTACCACCTCTCTTCCCCATCCCCTCCAAGCCTTAGGTCAAGCAGGCTATGGGGTACAGGGGTTTCCAGGGCGCCCTGAGAAAGAAAAGGCCATTCCTTCCCAGTCACTCGGCTGAGGCTGCTCTGCCTGGGCCTTCTGGAAGCTTTCGCTTTCCCAAGTCAGCACCTCCCGCCCCGTCCCCTGAAGGGGAAGAAGTTTGAACGGGCTTGCGCCCCTCTTTGAGCCGCCTGAGCAGGAGGTCTGAAGAACTGTTGCAAGACCCACAGCCCCTGATGGGCGGAGGTCCAGGCCGGGCTTTGCCGCCACCCTCGTCCCAGCCATCCCAGAGGGGCCATTAATTAGCCTCCTCGGGAAGTCGGCGTCCTCCTCCCTAGAACTTTAGTCTGGAATGAATTTCTGATCTGAGTGCATCTCACTCCGGCTCTCCAGAAGATCCTGGCCAGATTTACTAGGGGGCCTGGAGCTGGAAACCTGGTGGGCCCCTGGACTAGACACCTGTCACCTGGGCATCGGGAAAAGGAAGACCCGGACTGAAGACTCCAGGAACGACAGACGTGAAACAGCCCGAGAAGTGCGAGAGGGGACATTCACGACTCGGACGGAAGAGGTTGAGAGGCGGGGGGAGCGCGGTCGCCGCTCCCCACCCCCATGCGCTCCAAAGGCTTCCAAACTTCTCCAAGAGGCCGCAGAGCCCTGCAGTCTCTAAATCACTTTGACCCCAGGCCGAGCCCCCAACAGCGCCCCGAGCCCAGCATCCCAACAGTTAAGCAAGGGCCCTCGGGTCAGACGTTTACAAACACTCGGGAGCCAGGCGGGGACCGCGCCCGTTACTCTAATGAGAAACAGGCTCTGCGGGACAGGGGAAGGGGGGCTGGCCCGGCGAGGCGGAGGCGGCTCCCCTCCTTCCCCTCCGTCCTCCCTCGGGCCCGCCCAGGGGACCCCCCCCAACCCCTGGGGACCCCAATGACGTGCGGAGCTGCCCCGGCTGCAAGCCCAGGACCGCGACGCAGGAGGGGCGGGGAGAAGAGGCCGGGCCGGCGGGGAGTGAAGAGTGTCCCGAGGCCGAGCGGGCCTGGTTTGATTTTCCTACCCTCCACCCCCCGACTTTAGTTGGTCTCAGGTTACATTTCCCTTTCAGCTTCATCTCGGAAATAAAGGAGAGACCTACGGGGAGGGCGCCCGGGAAACACCCCGAGACTTTCTACCAGCCGGCACCTGGGGAGTGAGGACAGAGGAGGAGGCAAGGGATGAGAAGGGCAATGGGGAGGAACCCGGAGACCCAGATACAGACCCTGCTTTCCATCCCCTACCCCCTTTCCTCGCCACCACCCCCCGCAGCACTGCAGACGTGCACATTCTTTTCAAATGTCATATTTCCTTTGATCCTGGGCAGCATTTCTCCATGTGTCTGGCTCAGCTCCTGCCCGGCCAGCCGCCTCCCCTCCCCCTTTTTGTTTTCCTGGAGAGCCCTCCCTCTGCCGGCATCTGGAAGGCCCCGAGGGCTGGCGTCCACCCTCCTTCCCCTGGCGACTCTGGCCTCTCCTCCCGGTGACTCAATTTCCCCTCTGCGGTGTTAGGGGCTGGTGCGGAGGGAGGGGGAAGGCGGAGGGGTGAGCTGTTTAGCTCAAATGTGATGCAAAGTTGTGTTAGCCCGAGTGTGGTACGGAAGAAGAGCTCAGAGACTTGAGAGCGTCCCACCTCTCCTGGAGCGGGAGTGGGGTGTGAGGAAAGGCGTCCCCTGGAAGGTGAAAACCCACCGATCTGTCTGGGCCTCGCTGAGGGATGGAACAAATGACTTCTGCAATGTCCTGCCAAGCGCTGGAGCCGGGGGCAGAGTGCGCGGTGTAGGTTCAGGTTGCCTTACACTTCTGCCCCCTGGCGACCACGCGGACGCAGCCGACCTGGCTCCGGGTTAGTTCTGAGGCCTCAGTGTCTGGGTCTTCGCTCCACTGCCCCCTAGCGCGCACCGGAGCACGGTTCTCTATTGCTTGAGTTTGTGGCCTGCTTTGTCGCCCGGGTGACAAGCAAATTCAATGGCTTTGGGAGTGGACACTATCTTTTCTTAATTACACAAGATGCATCTATCTTGTAAACAATTCAAGTCGTTCAAAGTTATGTAGCAAACTATCAGTTCACGGTTTTGTGTACGTTTACTAACATGCATGCACATACACAAATGCTCTTTCTGTACCCATGATATCATGCTACAAGAATTTTTCTTGGCTTGGTTTTATCCCTTCGGTTAATAAATGGCTTGTAGATTTTCTATAAGTACAAGCACATCTGAAAATGGTGATCAAAGTGCCCACTTTTTTGGTTAATAGGATAAAGTGACTCATAAATCTGATCAGGAACAGGTCTGGAACCTAGTCCTTTTCCAGTGCTAATTCACTGCTCCACATTTTTCATAGAACTCTGTCCGGAGCTTGGCTTACCCAACATGCAGAACCTGAGACAAAACCCAGATGTAAGTAGTTTATGGTAGAAAGCAATCATGAGGAACAGAAGAGGAGGAAGGAAAGGAGTATGATTGGAAAACCAGAAACCCACGAAAGGCGTGGTATTGAACTGGTTACCACTCTGAACAACTGGAACATTATCCCACTTGAGACGTCCTGTGGAGCCACTGGAATGTGAAGCCACCAAGAAGGGGTGTATTCATCCTTTGGTTCCCACCCTCACTGCAAGTCAAAAGCTGCCCTGTGACTGTGAATTCCCTCCCACTCCAGATTTACACAAGTGTCAGTATGATAGATGTCTCATGAAGCCCTTGGGCAAAAGACTTAAAAGCAAGGAGCCGTAGCTTGGATCCAGCACTGTCAAGTGACAGATTTGAACAGATGCTTGCTGTAGCAATGGTTAGAGCAAAATGATGGTGATAAGTATGTAAGACAAGTATCCTATATAAGTTCATTTATTCTCATTTATTCAAATGAAAAATATATATTAAAGAACCTGTATTTCCAGAGGCAGTTCTAGGATTCGGGTCCATACAAGCCAAGCTCCCAAGACTTGCCAGTTTTTATCAGGTTGGAAATATATTTCACACTCACCATCTCCTTCTTCTTTACCCCCATGACCATAAAGATCCATCGGCTTCATTCTGTGAGTACATATATCTTTCCTTTCCATTTCCCTCATTGCCAGCCCAATGAGGTTTTCTGACTTAGATGCTCAGAAGCCTGTCTAACACCAGTGGCATGCCTTACTATACCTGGAACGTATCATTTTTGAAGCCTCTTCTCTATAAGAAAAAATACTTTCAGTTTTAGTTATGTATGTCTTTTTTTTTTTTTTTGTACCAGGGATTGAACTCATGACCTTGCACTTGCCAGGCAGGCACTTAAGACACTGAGTTAAATTCCCAGCCCTCAGTTTTAGTTATGATATGAAACATAAGAACAATGGCCATAAAAGAAATGTAGAGTATAAAATCTTTCTTTTATTGACCTCATATGTAAAATAATGTCAGATAAATAAATATGGAAAAGTAAAGGATTGATCATTGTAATTTTATTAATATAGTTTTGTTGTTGTTGTCATTGTTGTTTTGGTACTGGGGATCAAACTCATGACCTTGCACTTGGCAGGCAGGCAATTACACTACTCAACTAAATACTTGGCCCTATTCATATAGTCTTAGTTTAAAAAAAAAAAAGAAAGAAAGAAAATATACAGTCTAGTCTACCACAGGGTTGAATAATGGCATTATGATTCCTGTCCTGAGTCTTACTTTTTAAGAAATTCATCAGTGACTATCAAAACTGATCTTCATATGTGTATGTATCTTCAATAGACAGTGTAGACAAGTTTATTGTTCTATCTCACTCCTAGTTGATTGAAGAAAACGTTTAAATCATTTTTATTTTATTGAGATATCATTTACAGAACACCTACACAAGACATCCCTCTACCTATGTCCTAAAGCCTGTCTTTACCCACTACTCTGATTCCTCACTTTCCCCCTTAGGCCTGTAGTACTTTTTCTCAACTACATTTCTCTCTTCTTCACAACTTCAAGTTATCCCTTAAAAAGGAAAAAGGTAAAACATCCTTTGATCCTTCTTGGTGCATAATGTACCATCAACTCCTCTTTACTTCCCTTCATTGAGTCTATGCTTTCCACTTCTACCTCTTCAAACCTACTAATTCATTAACTCAAAACATAAAATTCCTCTCTCAGCAGTCATCAAAGTCCTCACTACAAAATTCCTTAGGTTGTGTGAGCTCTTGCCCTGCCTTTCACCTCTAGCAGATGCCCCTGATCCACATGTCCATCTCTGAGTTCAGCTACAACGATGATGAACAGTTCCTCACTTTTTCCTTCCTTCCCTGTCTCCTCTGTCTGTTCCCTTACTCCTATTTCCTGGGGTTCCCTTCATAAAATACCATCTTCATTTCAATCCATGTTCAGGCTTTTCTTTTGGAGAAACCTGCATTTAGATACCTTCTCTGTAGCTGCCAACCCTGATGATTCCTCTCGTGATTCTCTGTCCTCAGTTTCTCTCTGTTGGCCTGACCATGAAGACCCAAGGTTCCCTGTCCTTTCCCTTCTGTCTTCTCCCTCATAGGCCCTGGCTAATGCTGTTAGCTTAGCTCTCACTACTCTCACTGCCCAGTTCCCATGTCTCCTCCTGCCTGCTGGGGATCCCTTGGGGCTGCAGCACATGACTTCCACGCAGTATGTTCATGTCCATACAGAGTTTATTCCCACGTGAGTCGTGTCACTTCTGTGTTCCATATCTCAGTTCATGATACCACCCATTCTCTCAACCTCCCAAAATAGCAGCTGCATAGATTCTCTCCCCACCCCCTCCCTCCTAGATTTTTCTATTAATATTTTAGAAAGATTTCTGGACTGGGTTTCCTCTCTCCATTCCCACTGGTATTAACTCACTTCATATTGTCACCATCTCTCACTTGAGTGGTTCTCTATGGTCTCTGGTTTTTCCCTGCCTTCAGTTTCCCCATCCCAGTCACTTTCCAAGCACCCTGGATGGGTCTTCCAGACTCACAATCCACTGGCAGCATAACTCAGATCCTTTCCTGAGTTTCCAATATTACAACGAAGCAAAACCCTGTCAATGTTTAGCAGAAAGGAGCTCAATGGCATGTCCTCAGATGGGAACAGCGGCCACTTAGGCATCTTTGAAGTTTACTTGGATTATTTTACTCCAAGCCTGTGTGAGTGGAGGGCATCCTCTTCCACTCTAGGCTACATAAATTCCCTCTTGGAACTTCTCTTATCAAAGGTGAGTCAATCTAACATTTTCAACTTCCTTAAAAACTAAGGAAAAGGATTAAAGAAAATCCATGAATTATACATACATAACACGCTTATGCATATATACATCCACATGTACACATACCATAAGTAGAAATATCTTAACTTTTAAAATGAATAGATCTATTTTAAATAACCCAATAAATATAATAAATGTGAAAACCTAGGCTCTAAAGCTTCAAGTAAAATGTCAGAAGAAAGCACTGAAATCTTGAATTTTGCAAAATGTTCTTATAAACATCATCAAAAGTATGAATTATAAAAGAAAAATTGAGGGCTGGGGATATACCTCAGTGGCATAAGCACCCACCTGGCATAAGCACCCACCTTGCGGTCCTGAGTTCAATTCCTAGTACCAAAAAAAAGAAAGAGAGAAAGAAAAATCAACAAGTTGGATTTTATCAAAAGTAAAATTTTTGCCCTCCAAAGAGTTTTTTTTTTGGTGGGGGGGGTTGGTATGGGGGATTGAACTCATGACCTCCTGTTTGCCAGGCATGTACTTATGCTGCTGAGCTAATTCTCTAGCCCCTAGAAGAAGGTATTTTTAGATGAGATATCATAAAGAGGGCTTGTATTTAGAAAATATAAAGAATTCTCAAAGATCAATAAGGCAACTAAAAATCTAATAAAATATGGGTAAAAGTTTTGAACATTACTTCATCTAGGATGACAGAGAGATAGAAAGCAAGCATGTGAAAAGGTACCACCAGTTAGAAGAGTTCACATTAAAAAGACTGGAACATAGCAAATGGTGGCAAGAATATGGGAAAACTAGAATTCTCATACATTTCTAGTGATAGTGTAAAGTAATAGAACATTCTGGAAAAACTGCTGGACAATTTCTTAAAAGGTTAAATATATGCCTCCCATCTGATTATATCATTTCATTCCAAGATATTCACCCAACATTGAAAGACTTGGGTAAATATCCATAGAAAGACTTATACAAGAATATTTATAAGGATGGCAAATCCTATTATCCATGAACAAGTGAGTGGGAGAGGAAATTGTGGCATATTGTATCTTGCAATGGAATACTACTCAGCAACAAAAAGAATTACCTATTGGCACATACAACACACATAAATCTCAAGATAATCACAGTGCATGAAAGAGTTCCAGACAAAACAAGAATACAACTGATGCAATTCTTTTTTTTTTTTATCGGTACCAGGGATCGAACTCATGACCTGCTGGCAAGGCAGGCACTTATGCCGCTGAGCTAAATCCCCAGCCCAACCAATGCAATTCTGCTTATATGAAACAGGAAATGCAAACCAACCCAAAGTGACAGAAAGAAAATTGTATTTGCTAATAAAGAAAGAATGACATAGAAGGACAGAAAGGAAGGATTAAAAAGGGACCCAAGGAAACCATTGGAGTGGTAAGTATGTTCAATTGTGGTCATTTTATGCGTATATATAAATGTCAAAATTAATCAGATCCTATATCTCAAGTATGTACAGCTCACTGAGTGTCAACTCTACTTCAACATAGCTGTCAAACTACTTAATTTTTAAAAAATAATAGCCTTGCTTAGTGTGGTAGCCCATTCCTGTAATCCCAACACAAGAAAGGCTAAAACAGGGAGATCATCATATATTCTAGACAAGCCTGGACCACATACTGAGTTCAAGCACAGCCTGAACTAATAGCCAGATTTCATCTAAAACAAAACAAAATCTGTAGTTTTACCTGATTAAAAATCTCTCTTCAGGTTGTACCAAAGGACCTTATCCAGAAAGGAGTGTAGCTGATAAAGTGTGGGTCTGGGCTTAAAACCCTCATTTACCACAAAGTCTTTGTGTGCTCTTGAGCTGGTTACTTATCCTCATAGCCTCCTTAGTTTCTTTATCCATAAAATGGGTCTAATAATATTTTGCCTTGCAAGTTTCTTGCTAAACGTGAAATGACATGACAGATGAGAGTTTCTACCACATTCTAGATCCCATCTGTGAAGTAATTAGATTTGTTTTTGTTCCCTTTCTTTCCCCTCCTTTCCTCTTTCCCTACAAATAGAGACCCTAGTCACAAAAACATTCAGAAGAGAAACAATGAGGAGGAAACGAAGCAAAGGGTGTGTCTTGGATTGTGTTCCTCTATGAACAGTGCCTGGGACCTGGACGTCATTCAGACTTCCTGACAGGTGGTCCCAGGGATCCAGAGGCAGAGAACAGAAACTGTGTGTCAGGAAAGGATAAGACGCCGATGAGAAGAATCGCCTCCAACCAGTGACTGATGTGGAGCTCAGCCCAGCTAGCAATGCGCTGGAGAACTGGAGCACACCTAAAAAACAATAGGAAACTATGCACTGGCTGCAGGCTGCCTTGGGAACTACCTCTCCTTTCTTCTCCCCACACTTCTGTTGGCTGAGGGAGGCACTGGAAGTCAGGGGACTTCACAGCAGCTATAGCTCAAATTAGAGGCCACCTATGGGCCTGTGGCACTGAGTGTTGGAAGCTGCTGCCTCAGACCCAGAGCCTGTCTGTGGGTCAGCAGTATGTTAATAACCCTGTTACTAAACTTTGTTCCAGGCAGGCAAATGTCAAATACTTTTCAGCAGCGATCATGATCGCTCCTAAAACTACGGGCAGAGGCACACTGATTTCTGCAGGAGCTCTCTCGGACAGGTGTGCAGAAGAAACAAGAGAGAATATCTAAGGGGTGAGTCATAAAGGAGCCTTCCAGGTAAGGATGGGGCTGGGAACTTATCAGAAGGAAGAGCTAGTCATTTCATGGAGCAGTAAATTCTCTGCTCTATAAATAAACTGTGACTTAGAAACATTCCTCAGATTGGAAATGCACATAGCATCCCTGAAAATATGCCATTTTATTTTGTGTCATTTCATTTCATCATAACACAAATCCAATCCAGGTAAGCACTATAATTAATGCAAAACTTGCTAATGATCAGTCAGTCAGACATGGACAGAGCTGAATTCAACTCTGGGCAGACCTTGCACCCTTGACCATGGGCAACACTCAACTCTCTGTTTTTGTTTTTGTTTTTGGTTTTTTAAAAAAGTGCACCCAGCTGGGGAATCCATGCAAAGCAGTGACCTGTCCCCACTGGGATGAGAGAAGCCAAGGAGAGTGCAGAAGTTAGATCTTCAGCATTAACTAGACATAATTAAACAAAGAGAGGAGGACTCTTCAGTGGCAGAAGAGACATTAGGGGCACGGGAGTGCAGGTGCATGCATGTACTTGTGAACACTTAGCTGTTATGACTGCTTAAAATCCTTTTAGCCCCTCTATGCAATTACAGAATCAGAAGTTTCCCTTCCCAGATGCCCTTGCTTTGAAGGTACAAACAGGTGACTTAAGTCCTGAATGGGACACTCTGGGATATAACTCTGAAATGTGCTCTCTTGGAGGAAACATGAGGTGTGGGGTTTCATTTTCTAACACAGGAGTACAGAGGCAAACCAGAGTTGGCATAGTTCTTTGCAAAGGCATCAGTCTCAGCTTTGCCTTAGAAAAATGAGCAAAAAGAGGCCTTTGCCCTGGTTGGAATCCTGCATGAAAAGAGCATGACCTGACCACTGGAGAGGTCTCCCTAAAAGAAAGAACGCCAAATGGAAGAAGGAGCTGGGAAGTTGTGGGCACTCTTTTCCCAAATGGAAAGTTTTCCCAGAACTCTTCTCTGCTTAATCCTGGGGTTTGTTTTATGGCTTTTCAAAATTCATTAAGTCCAGTCTCAAAAAGCGACAATTTGAGCCTCGTGGAGCCCCTTACCTTCTGCTGACGGTTTGTTGCTGTTGTTGTTGTTTTGTTTTGTTTTGTTTTGTTTTGTGCATCAGGGAGCAGAGACCAGGGTTTCTCCCATGAGCTGGAGAAACCTTGTACAAGTTGGGGTAAACCACAGTGCCATGGTGAAAAAGGCACCAAATACTTGTAACATTCAGTCCCCACCCCACCCGCAATGGGACCATCTTATTTCTTCATCTGCAAGAAGTCAGACCTCACACACTTACAGTGGTTTACCTCAAAAGTGCTTTGTGATAATTAAAATGAAAAAGACCAGCATTTATCGTAGTTGATGATAATAATGTAAAGTTGCTTGGGAGAAAACCAAAACAAATTGAAAACACCATAAAGCACTTAACCTGTCTAGACTCTCAAAAGGGTCACACTGTGCTCTCTGCCCTTGGCTCACAACCTCTGATCTGACTGAAATCACCACTCCCAGGTTTACATCCGTCAAGGTTTATTCATCGTCCAGGAAGAACAAGTACCAAAGGAGAGCCAAGTAGATTTCTTGGTTAGAGTGAAGCAGGTAGAAGAAAGAAGTGGTAACATCTCTGTTCAGTGTCCTAGGATGAAAGAGGAGGCTGAAATGGGGTATCATTGTATAGAGTGCATGGATTCACTTTAGAAAAATTAGGAAATTCAGAAAAAATAAGAATATAAAATACAAACATATATGTGGAGACTGAGGCAGGAGATTCACAAGTTCAATCCAAGTTCAGGAAATTTAGTGAATTATGAAGGTCCTGTCTCAAAAAAAAAAAAAATTAAGAAGGGCTGGGGATGTAGCTTAGTGCAAAAGCTGTGGGTTGATACCCAAGACTGGAAAGAGAGAAAGAAAGAAAAAGAAAGAAAGAAAGAAAGAAAGAAAGAAAGAAAGAAAGAAAGAAAGAAAGAAAGAAAGAAAAGAGAGAGAGAAAGGGAGAGAGAGAGAAAGGGAGAGAGAAAGAAGGAAAATCATGTGTAAACTATCTGTAAGGCACCAGCCATAAATAAATAAACATTTTTCTATTTAGCCATTCATATGTCTCTAAACACATGTGTGTATTTTCCCAGTTATAAGGAATGTTTACACATAGCTCAATATTTATTAATATAAAATTTCACATCTCCCTTTGAAATACATGGATTTTTTCTTTTTTTTTTTTGAGACAGGGTCTCACTTTGTACTTCACACTGGCCTTGAATTCACTACATGGCCCCCGGGTTGGCCTGGAACTCACAGAGGTCCTCCTTCCTCAGCTCACCATGTGCTGCAGTTACAGGCATGCAACACCACACCCGGCGCCTCATACGCAACATTTTATCTTCAGCAGGTTTTGGGTTTTTTTTGATAAAACATAAATAACATAAATTTTACCATTTTAATTATTTTTAAATATATAGTTCCGTAGCATTAAGTACATTTACATTGTACTTATGTACATGTATGTGTCACCACCATTTTTCTCTAGAACACTTTTACCGTCCCAGACTAAAATTGTGTAGCCATTAAACAGTAATTCCCCATCTCCTCCTTTCAGCCCCAGGAAACCGCCACTCTATTTTTTGTGTCTATGAGTTTGACAGTTCTGAGTACCTCATGTAAGATGAATTACAAACAGTGTTGCTTTTGAGACTGTTTTATTTCACTTAGAGTGATCTCATCAAGGTTTCTCTACGTTATAGCATGAGTCAGACTTTATTAAAGTTGCACAGTATGTTTAAGGTTAAGTAATATTCCACTGCATGTGCACACCACAGTCTGTATACCCATTCATCCACTGTGCACATTTCGGTTGTTTTCACCTTTTGGCTATTATGAATAATGCTCCTGTGAGCACTGGTGTTCACTGCTTCTGGTTCTTTTAGGCACATACCCAGGGGTAGAATTACTGGTAGTAGATCTGACTAGTAGACCTGTTGATCTGGCATTAAACTTTTTTTAAAAAGAAAGCATCTAATTTATTATTATTATTATTATTATTATTATTTTGGTGATCTTCACTTGGATTTGGACCAAGGCCTTTCCACTGAGCTACATCCCTAGCCGCCCCCCACTCTTTAAGACAAGATCTTATTATCTCATTAAATTGCCCAAGATGGGCTCAAAAGTTCAATCCTCCTGCCTCAGCCTCCCAGAATGCTGGGATTATAGGAATGTACCACTAAATCTGGCTTTTTTTTTAATCAGAGAGTCATCTTTCTCATTTCCCTGGACCTAATATGAGAACAATTGGTTTCTATTAAACTTATTAGGAAATCAACATTCTTTCTTGCATCTCACATATGGGATTTTTTAAAATCTTGGTGTACATTCACTAGACATTCTTTGGGAAAGAATCTGTTGGTGGTAAACCTAGTTTTCATTTATTTTTAAATGTCTTATTTTCAGGCTGGGGATTTAGCTCAGCGGTATAAGCACTTGCCTTAGAAGTATGTGGTCGTAAGTTCAATCCCTGGTACCAAAAAAAAAAAAGGGTCTTTTTTCTTGAGAAACATAATTTTGCTGGGCATATAATCTTGCATTTGCAAATTATTCTTCATGTGAGCATTCCAGTGTGTTCTGAATGTTGTGAATCATTTCAGTGCGATCTGGTTCCCACCGAGGCAGCAGAGAGGTACCAACAGTTCAGCTGCTGAACCGGAAGTTCGGCTCAGTCCCTATCTTTGGAAATGACCTGTGCCGTCTTTGAAATTCTGTCTTCACTCTTCTGCAGTTTTATGAGATGCACCTAGACGTGCAAACATTTATATTTATCCGTCTTAGCATTCATTCTTCTTGCTATTTTGAGGGTTTTTATCTTTCATCAACTTTTTTTTAATTTTAAATTTTTATTTTTACTTTAAAGATAATAAAACCCAACAAAACAAAACAGAGTAAAACCAATTTAAAAAAAAGCAGTAAAAGTGGTACAGAATTTCAAAGTAGGATATTAGGAAATCAACAATGACTATCATAGTACATCTTGTTATCTTCACAATAGCTGTCCATCCCATCAGACATAGCAAAATCAAATAAAACAAAACAGAATAAAACCAATCAAAACAGAACATTGAATAATACAAAACAAAAAATTGGAATGAAACAGTGAGAACATTAATTGGATTTCAAAAATAAGACAGAAGGAAATCCCCATATTTGCTATTGTGATTTCTTACTGAATGTTTAAAATGAGTAATCTTTCTGTTAATAGAAAAAAACTATGTTACCAAAGCAAACCAATGATGTTTCAAGAAGTTTTACTATTAAATTTATTTTAAAAACACAATTTATTATTTACCAAAAAACCTGATTACTTTTCTTATTGAGTTCACCAAGTTAAATTTCTGCATATGGTTAAGGAAAAACTTACATATGTTAATTAAATATGTTAATTACTTTCATATGTTAATTATAGTAACATATGAAATGTATAAGTTTCCTTCAGCCATTTCAGATTGAATCTTATTAAGTCCCTGACTTATAAACATTTGAGTTGTGAATTTTCACAGGTGAACCCCTCTTCCATTAGGAACATTCCTAATTTAGCACATGTATATACTTTAGGGCAACTGTAAATGTAAAAATAATTTACAGTATTTTTGTGTGTTAGGTTTCTTATGCTTTACACTGTATATCTGTGTCAAAAGTGTGTAAGACTCACTTTCTTGGCCTTACAAATGGATCCGATTTACAAATGTTCTCCAGAATGGAACTGGTTCATAAGTCAGGGACTTACTGTATTTAATTCCTAAAAGACATCACAAAAACCAATGCTTACAGATTTAGTCAGCTCAAAAAATAAGAAAAAAATATCACTAGACTGGAGTTTAAAAACTTGTTTTCGATGTTGGACCTTGGGGTGCTGGGAAAACAGGCAGTCGCCAGCAAGCCGCTCTGGTGAGTGGCTGTGGCTTGGCAAGCTGGGGCTGCCCCAGGGCGAGAACCATATCAGCGTTTCCTGAGATCGGTGAGGCGCCATGTTGGACCTTGGGGCCCTGGGAAAACGAGCAGCCAGTTCACCCCTTTGATGGGCGGCTGTGAGCCTATCGGGGTGCAGGCTAAGAATCAAACATCCATACCCCCCACACCCCGCTAGCAAATGAGAGCCAGAGATCTGAGCATGTCTTGCAAGTTTGACTATATGCGACATAGCAAATAAGGGGGATTTTCTTCTGCCATCTCTTGAGGGCAAATACTTTTATCTCTGTTTTGCTCAGTGGTAGTGCTCTATTCAATATTCTGTTCTTGTAATTTCGGTATTTCCTTTGATATTGCTCTGCCTGATTGAAGGAACAACTATTGTGAAGAAAACCAGATGTACTATTGTGCCTATTGCTGTTGTCCCGGTGGCCTGCTGTGAGGTTCTGTGCCAATTTCGCTGCACTGCCTCAGTTGACTATGTTCTGTCTTATTCTGCTGTATTTTACTACCTTCAAGATAAAATAAATAAATAAATAAATAATAATAAATAAGAAAAATGTTTTTAAAAGTAAACAACAAAACAGATCAGCAAGGTACTGAGCAACCTGAAACATAATATAACTAAACAAATAATGGACTTAAAAATAAGCAAAAGGAGGAAAAGCAGGTGCTCTAAAGGATATAACTGCATGTATAATTAAGGGTGTAGGAATGATAATTATGTTGCTAAGTTTTTGTTGGATGAGAGAACAGAGCTGTTTGCAGCCTCACTGTTTGAATGTCCACTTGGTATGCTTTGATTTTGTAACTTGAACAACTACCTCCAGGAAAACAATATGTAATGTATCAACTAGTGATTTCTTACTGTTCATTTTTTTTTTAATTCTGTATTAAAGGCTGGGGATTTAGCTCAGTGGCATAAGCACCTGCCTAGCAAGCACAAGGTCATGAGTTCAATCCCTGGTACTGCAAAAAAAAAAAAAAAAAAAAAAAAAAAAATCTGTATTTTTTTCTACCCTTTTTTTCTGTTTTGTTTTATTTTTCCCCTCTTTAAATATAATTTTTTTAAAAAACTTGTTTTCTAGTGTTAGCTGTTCCACAGATATAGTGGTGACATTCTTTTCACTTTCTAAGCCTGCTTCCTTGCTCCATAGCTGGCAACCATTAATTAAATGGTTTTTAAATCCTAAAAATCAAGTCAACAGTCCATGATTTCAGATGCTGAAAGTCTGGAAAAAGGGGAAATTTGGACTAAATCTTTAAATTCTTTGTTCCAGAGTTAGCATTCTATGATTTGAACAGAATTACACTCATATTCTGTGACCTGAGGTTAATACAACAAAGACTTCCAAATGACAGCAAGAAATCTGTGAATTATTAAAGTTTTCCTATGTAAACACTGGTAAAATAACTTTTAAAATCAGAAGCATGTTTTATGTATTCATTCAGAAGGTGATTCAACTATAGAGGGAAGCTTTTTTAGCACTATGAAACCCTATATTTAACAATCTTCTTTTCTCAGCAATTCTTTGAACTTTTATAATCTTGAAGACATTCTCTCATCTGAAGTTCTCATGGATTCAGGTATTTTGCATGATGCCTGATGTGATCAGCAGTAAAGGTGGCAATGAAGTAGTAACTATGATCATAACCCTCTTGTAATCTAAATGATAGGGGTTTTCTTTTCTGTGCAGGCAGTGATGAAGTTATCTGGGAGTAGCTGTCCTTCTGAATATCTTTCATCAATTGAAATTTGTCAACCACTTTCTCTTTCAATGTTACAGTTATACTCATATTTTGTCTTCTTTTCTTGTGGGATTCCAATTTTATATACATTAGAGTTCCTTGTTCTTTGACTATTAACTTTTCTATGTGCTAGCCTCTTTCATATACCATGGAGAGCTTTTTCAGGCCCAGTTTTCAGTATGTCAATTTTCTTTTTAGCTTTATCTTTTGATTTACCAAGTATTAAAAATTTATTTTTAGTGGTTATATACTTTTTTATTTTCAGACATTCTATTTTTTCCCTACATTTATCTGGACATCTTTATCTTATTCCTTGCTTATTTTTTATTTCATCTTTTATTTTATTTTATTTTATTTATTTATTTAGTGTTTTTGAGACAGAGTTTCACTGTACAGTTCAGGCTGGCCTTGAGCTCATTTTGTAGCCCAGGCTGGTCTCAAACTCTCAGCCATCCTCCTGCCTCGGCCTCCAGAGTGCTGAGATTACAGGGATGGGCCACCATGCCCAGCTTCCATATTTTATGTATTTAAACATTTCATGATAGCTTCTTTAATTTATCTAATCCTTGCAAATTCTTAAATCTTAAAGATTTAGATGTGTTCTTGTTCCTGCTGTTTCTCCTGCTGGTTTGACTCCTTGCCTATTTAGTACTGTTTTGTGAGTTTAAATTTGACTAAATTTAATTCAGTAGGCTACCTTAAGGATGTTTCCCTCCAAGGAGAATTTGGTTTTGCTTCTCTTGAGGTCACTTCTACAGAGAATATTAATGTAGGGCCACTGAAATTTTTCAGGTTTTTGTTTACTTGATCAGAGAGAAAGTATAAAATCCCAACCACAGACCCATGTGAGAGCAGGTCTCACAAGGAAATTGATGCTTTTACTAATTTTGATATCTGGTGTAAACAACTACACAGGTTTCTTATATATTTCCTCTGTAAGCTGATGAACCTTTTCATTCCAAATAAGAATGTAGCCACGTTAAGGGTCCCAGCTTTCTGGGAATGACATGGTTTGAATATGATTTGCCCCTACCAAAGCTCATTGAAGAATGAGCACCCATGTACTGGTATTGCTAGGTGGTAGCCTTTAAAAGATGCTTTGGTCATTAAGAGAAATTAATTCATTCTTATGGGCCTGGATTTGTTACTGAGACAGCAGAAAGTGATCCAGTGACCCTGTGTTCGTCTCATCTGTGTGTGCCTACTCACCCTTCTGTTTCCGCCATGAGTTGAAGCAACACCAGGCATTCAGCAGAAATCAAGAGGATTCAGTACCTGAGCTTGGACTTTCCAGCCTCCAGAACCATGAGCCAAAATAAACCTATTTTCACTTTAAATAAACCAGCCTGAGCTGTTCTGTTATAACAAAAGCAACAGATACAATATACAAAACAGATTAAACCAAGGGATGGAAAGTCCCATATTCAGCTCTCCTAGCCTCCTAGGCCCCAAGACTGATCCCACACCCTTGATGCAAACCCCAAAGTTCTAGGTTTCTAGTTAGTTAACTTGTCAGTTTACTACCTGGTTGGTATTATTTTATCTCACCAGCCTCAAGGGGATATCCTTAGGGAATTAATATTTATTTTCTTAGACCTTACTAATGAACTTAAACATATTTTTTTTCTTTTTTTTTAATGTTTTATACAGCATTCAGGTGTTCTGCCATGGGAGGCTTTTGAGAATATCAGGTCTACCATGTTACTGGAAGAGATTTTTAAATAAATGAAAAATGTCATTATGTGGTACATATTATTTTATGATCTGCTTTTTTCCCTTGGTAAACACCCTCAATATTAATAAGTGTAGGTCTGCAGCATCACTTAGTAGCTATATTGCATTTTATTACGTAATGTATTCATTCTGCTTTCTGGGGTTCATGGTGGGGGAGTGTGCACACATGTGCACATGTAATACTAGGGCTTGAACCAGGGCCTTTGTATTGAGTTATACCCCAGCCCCATTTTAAATTTTTTTTAATTTTTAGACAAAATCTTGTTAACTGAAGGACATGATAAATTGTCACAAATATATGACTTAAACAAACATGAAGCAGGACCTAAGGAAATCAGTGATCATATTTGGGGCATTAAAAAATCTGATGCAATGAAAGTAAATAGATTCTTTCAGCTGGTGATAAAACTGTTCACCCTTAGGATAATGCTACCATGACAGAAGTGAAATCTAAATTTTAATACGTCCCTTTAGAGTATGGAATACAGTTCTGAGGGAGAAATCCTGGTTATTACTATAATCTATTGCTTTTTTTAATTACTTTTTTTTTGTACAAGGGATTGAACTCACGACCTTGCATTTGTCAGGCGCTTATGTCACTGAGCTAAATCCCTGGCTCTATTGCTTTTCATAGTGCGGTAAGCTTGGACCCAGTGAAACCCTTTGAAGCACTTGCAGCCATCAATTCTGTATCTCCTCACACTATAAAGAATTTTTCACTGTAGGAGGTGAAATTTTAAAATTTGTAATAATTATGATTATAATAGTGGAGAATTGGCCAGTCATAGTGGTGCATGCCTATAATCCCAGCACTTGGGAGGCTGAGGCAAGATGATCATTACAAGTTCAAGACCAGCCTGGGCTACAAAGTGAGATCAAGACCAGCCTGAACTGCATAGCAAAATCGTGTCTCAAAAAAAGAAAGGGGGAAAAAGAAAAACAATAATAGTGGAAAATTAGAATCCTACAAGGGACACTTTGGTCCCATTCATTGTGTGAGATTCGGGCCTGTGGAGAACTCTATGCCAGTGATTCTAAAGGTGGAATTTTGACCGTGGAAAACTGTGGTAGGAAAAACCTGTAGCCCTGCACGTGTGTGACTCCTGAAGAAGTTAGTGGTAAATTGTCAAAGCAAAGATCAACTTTCCAGAGAGAACAGAACAGTAACTAGAGGAAATTGTTTCAGAAAATTCAGACTCCATCTATTCTTCAGCTCCTGAAGTGAAAGTCTGAGCATCAAGCTTGTGCCACAGATAGTGTAGAATTTATGAATTTACCAAGCAAGAAAAAAAAAATAAAACCAACAATGAATGACACAGTTACTTTCTGCTTAACACTAAACACAGACATGAAAAATATGGAATTTAACTTAACCTTGGGCTGCAACAACTAACTTGGGGTTTGTTACATGTGAGTGAAAACTCAGAGCACCAAAGAGAACAGAAGAAGCTGGGTTCTTCTTACTGTAACAGCCTATTGTCTTTTTAATGAATACATGCAAGCCAACATCCATTTCCTGTCATTAAGATTAAATTTCTTACAGTTTTTTTATTATGGAGAAGAAAAATATATTTGCTTATTTTTCTAATATTTCTCTTCAAACAGAATGCCCCTCCCTTATTTTTTTTTTTTTAAGCTGTAGAGAAAAGGAAATAGGCCACATGTGGGCCACAGGGAGGACAACCAGACACCAGCCTGTTCCCACATCTGGGACTGGTAAAGAAGAAAAGACAAGGTCCCCCCTCCTCACCCCGTAAGCAACTGGCTGATCCGGAGAAACACAGGCTGAGATGATAGTTATTGAAGTAAAATACAACTTAGTTCTTGTAGCGTTTAGTGTTTCGTTGACTTTGCAGACAACTGTCTGATCACCTATTTAGAAGATAACAATATGGAATGTAGCATCTATGGGGGTCTCCTTCTGAAGGTGGTAGCTGTTGTTAACTCCCTATTATCTTGTTTTAAAGTCCTGTATCATTTTCATTGTTTTGTTTGGTTTGGTTTTATTCTGTTTTGTCTTGTTATTATATCTGATGGCATGGAACAATATTTCAAAGATAACAAGATATATTATGGTAGCCATTTTGGATTTACTATTATCTTGTTTTGAAGTCCTGTATTGCATTCATTGCTTTGTTTTTATTGGGTCTAGTCTGTTCTGTTTTATTCGATTTTACTATATCTGATGGTAGGGGATATTTTGAAGACAACAAGAGGCATTATGGTAGCCACTGTTGATGTCCACTGTTGTTTTGAAAACCTGTGTCATAATGGCTTGTTTTGATTGGCTTTATTGTTTTATTTTGCTTGATTTTATTCTCTTCAAAATTAAAAAAAAGAGAAAATATATGACAAAGTAACTGGTTTGATTTCTTTCATTGTTGTTGTAGTTTGGGGTTTACAAGGAAAACAATTACATACAGGACACAGTTTATAGTATTGTTTTATAATAGTCACCCAAAGAGTTAAGTACAAGAAGTGCAGGAAATATGTCCACACACTAAGGCCCAAGGAATCCAGCTGAGCGCCTGAACCCACAGTAATATCCTGCATGAGTACAGATGAAGACCTAGAGCCCATAACAGTGCCACCCATGAGTCCAACTGAAGGCCTAGAGCCCATGACAATGACTCACACAAGGCTGTTTCATGGATCTGCACTGGAAAGGCCCAAAGATAAGCAGTGGAATTAGAAAGTCTGTGCCAGTAGAA
The DNA here is from genome assembly GCA_004027455.1 of Hydrochoerus hydrochaeris. Classification (NCBI taxonomy): domain Eukaryota; kingdom Metazoa; phylum Chordata; class Mammalia; order Rodentia; family Hydrochaeridae; genus Hydrochoerus; species Hydrochoerus hydrochaeris. Next base: position 100,056 of record PVLA01006675.1, on the reverse strand, counting down.
TGAAGGATCTGTACCAGTAGGCTGAGAGTTCTGCACTAAAACCAGGAAACAACGCTCAAAGTAAGAACCAAGGTTCCCCCACAGAGTACCACAGCCATCCTCAGTGACAACAAGGTCCCTAACCCCTCCAACAATGGAAACAGCCAAGTTTATATCAGGAAGCCAGCATGACAAGCTTCTCCAGGAGACTGAACAGCACACCATCTTTCCCTCTGGAGCTAGGAAGAAATGCTTAAAGTAAAGAACAGAGATCCCCAAAAATGAACTGCAGCCACTCTCAGCAACAAGGTCCCAAGCTCTTCTGATGATAACAGCTGAGTTCATATCAAGAAAGCCAAGGTCAGGGCTGGAGATTTAGCTCAGCGGCATAAGTGCCTGCCTTACAAGCACGCAGTCATGAGTTCAATCCCTGGTACTGATTTAAAAAAAAAAAGCCAGTGTGACAAGCTTATCCAGGGGGATCACAGCACACCATCTCCCCCTCCAGTCCTCCTTTTTATGCTGGCAATAGTCCTCAGGTGGGCCCTTCACACCCAGCACCATGCTGATTCCGTTCAGCCGGGTGTTACAAGTTGACCACCTGTTATCAATCCACCACAATTGTAAACTGCTTCTGTAGGCTGTTTCTACATATTTACTGGTCACTTAACATGCAGTGGGTTTTTAGGACACTACAATCTAAGGATTCCTAAGTAGCTTCAGAACATCATGGCCTGACCTTAACAAAATCCATGATGAGGATCCTGCAGTTTGCAGTTGCTCTAGAAATCACAGTTAACTGCTGGTCACTTCTCCCACTAGAAGACCTCTCGGACCACTGGACAGAGTAGAAAGTGTGAAAACAAAGGGAGCACTTTCAGAGTGAGCTAATCAATCACATGTCCACAGGGTTGGATCTTCCCCTGAGGGACTAAGTGCTTAGGGCTGACTTTATCTAGCTTTCAGCCTCCAGCCATGGTCATGCCTTGGGGAGATAAATAGGGAGCCTTTCATCTACTCTAAATCCTTAAGGTTCTCCATGCTCCTGAGTTCTCAGAAACCCTCATCCAAAGCATATGCTTGACAGCAACATGAATTAATCAGGGTATTTGCATGGAGAAGCTATCATACGGGGCAGTCAGTAGGAAGCACTGAGCTATGTCTGGCTGGCCCAATACACCTGGCCTGTGCACAGTGCCCTAGAAGAGGGTCTTGGGTCTTTCAGCTCCATGAGCTCCTGTTTGTAGAGTGCACAAAACCCTACCAATGCCAGGCACTTGCCTCAGCAAGAGCAGTGATCAGGCCCTGGGCAGGAAAAGACAGGGACCCTTCACTGCACTGATGAAGGTTTCTCTCTCCCAGCCACCTGCATCGCCAGTAGAATGGTACAGGCTTGAATCTTATGTGCAAATAGAATGACTTGATGATTCAGAGCCAGGCTGTATGTCATTTCCATATGTACTTGGGTAATTAAGCTGTTGGTGCCTCAGTTTCCTCGTTTATGAAAACATAATAAAAGCAGTACTTATACCCTTAGGGTTGACGTAAAATTAGATAACCTCACTGGGCTCTTGCATATGGTAAGCTTACAGGAGTGTTATAGCTATGATCTTAGGGCAGCTGTAGGAGAGCTGAGTCCTAGGACCAAAAAAATCCTCCTAACCATAGGATCATAAATCCTCCCTATCCCAGGTCTGGCAGGTGTTGGAGCTGAGCATCAGCTGGAGAAGGAAGAGACATTGGGCTGAAGGGGGGAAGTAGATTGTGGGTTCCTGGAAGGTGAGGACTCCTTCCGGAGCACTCTCAATGCCCAGCTACAGTTAGACCGACTGTGCCCCACAGAGCCTGCGCAGGAAACATTTATCAGAGGAGACAAATCTCAGACTTCCTTCTTCCCTGCCAGAGGGCGGAGTGGGGTAGGACTGTAGAAGAGCCTATGGGGGAAAGAAACGGGATCAGTGTCAGTCACTCTTTGTAGGAGACATGACCTGGTAAGGGAAATCTGTACCTTGACCTAGAGTGATCCTTCTCAGATCCTGTCCCCTCCCGCAGGAAGAAAAGCCCAGCTCCAGAAGTCACTGTATCTGTGTGGCTCACAACTTTCAGAAGTCTCTTACTGCTGCCAGCCGGATGTCTCGAAAGCTGGGGTGAGTAGGAAGTAGGATGAAGGAACCCCAAAGACAGAGAGCACTTTGCACTGCTGCCAGAGCAAGGGACCCAGTGACAGTGCCGGAAGTGAGAGACTGACAGAGGGTGGGAGTCACCTGCACTGAGGGATCGGGCACAGTGTGGGGTACAGCTGGCTGGCTAGTGGACAAGACCCCTCTCTCAGGTTCAGCGGCGCCTCTGACTCCCTGGTGCCCTCAGAGGACTTGAAGTACCCAGAGTTTGTAGGTGAAGGCGGGTTCGGCACAGTGTTCCGGGCATGGCATTGCAAGTGGCGCCTTGAAGTGGCTGTCAAGATCGTGAATTTGTGAGTGTCCCTGCTGTCGGCAGGCGGCTCTGGCGGAGGGGGTGGAGCCGCTGTGCTAACTGCCAGAATGGGGAAGGGAGAGCTCTTCCGGGGAAGCGGCTCCCCCATGCCCCTCTCTCTTTAGAGACCAGCTATGCAGCGAGGCGAGAACCATGGCAAGTCTGGATAACCAGTACGTGTTGAGACTGCTAGGAGTGACGGAGAATCTACAGTGGGACGGCGTGTCCGGGCCAGCTCTGGTGACAGAATTCTTGGAGAACGGCTCCCTATCAGGGCTGCTGCAGCAGGACTGCCCTCGGCCCTGGCCGCTCCTCTGCCGCCTACTGCAGGAAGTGGTGCTTGGGATGAGTTACCTGCACAGTCTCGACCCAGAGCTAGTACACCGGGACCTCAAGCCCTCCAATGTCTTGCTGGACACAAACCTGCACGCCAAGGTCAGCCCACCCCCACCCAGCCCCCTATCACCACCCCCTTAGCTGCCACAGCGCCACCCACTGGCCACAGGTCCTGGGGCAGCCCTGGCTGTTAACATCCTCCGCCAAAGCCATTTTAGCAGGAGACTCAGACCTATATCCGGAAGGAAATGTTGAGTCACTCCATGACTAGACCCACCCAAGAAGACCTACATCTCCGAGCCAGGCCCCTACTGATTCTACCTTTCCTCACTCCTATTACAAAACAAGCCCTGCACTGCACCTTCTGCAAGAAGGGAAGGGAAAGTTCTAGAGATTGTCTGGCCCCACTTCTTTGAATTCCTTCCCTTCCTTTGCAGCTGGCAGATTTTGGCCTCTCCACATTTAAGGGACAGTCTCAGTCAAGAAAAGGGTATAATTTCCAGAAGCCAGGGGGTACCCTGGCTTACTTGGCCCCAGAATTGTTAGCTGATATAAACAAGAAAGCCTCCAAGGCCAGTGATGTCTACAGGTAAGGTGCCTGCCCCAAACACACATCCCAGATTTCTACACCTCTCTGGAGGCCCTTTTAGGGAATGGCATATGGGAAAGGAATCTTGCCAGTGGTTGGCCAGGTATTCACTTTTATCTCCTGCAGCTTCGGGATCCTCATGTGGGCATTGTTAGCAGGAAGAGAACCTGAGGGTAAGACTAAGCAGACTTTGGGGTCCTTAACCCCAAGTGGTCACTCCCTGAAAGCCAGTCAAGCCCTCCCTTTCCAGCTGAGCTATGCAGACTGCCTTCTGCACCTCTTTCTTGGTCAAGGGGACAGATACCCCTCATACTCTGAGTGCCTTTTCTGTTACCCTCCCACCCAACCCCAGTGACAGCCCAGATATCACTGGTCCGTGAAAGAATATTTGAGAAGCAGATCCGGCCCCCAGTGAGTGAGCTGCCACTGACCAGCCCTGAGACTCCAGGCTTGGAAGAACTGAAAGAGCTGATGCAGCGCAGCTGGAGCCATGAGCCCGGTGACAGGCCCCGCTTCTTCCCAGGTGAGCTAGTCATTTCATTGGCAGCTAGAGTCAGCAAGGGTCTGTGAGCAGGGGACTTTTCCCAAGAAAAGACATTCTGCTCATCTGTAACCCAATCGGCCATCTCTCAGAATGCCAGGAAACAACCGAAAAAGTCTTTTTGGGGGCACTTGGCAACATGGATGCTGCTGTCTCAGAAGTGAGTGCCCAACTGCATCTCCCACCCAGGATCTGACCAGGGATGGCACACATGGCTACACTGGCCATCCAGTGACTCCCTGCTGAGCACTGCTGTGTGTGCCTTTACCTTTACCCTTGCCCTCCCCACCCTACCCCCTGAGTTATCAGGCACATTGACTCTTCCAGTTCATGCCCCACAAGCTCCTCCTGTCTCTGCAGGTGAAAAGATTTCTGTCTGAGCACAGGAACAGCAATAGAAAGTTCTCTGTCCCAAAACCAAGTCAAGGAGGAAATGAAATGGATGGGGGAACCACGGGAAGCCAATCTTCGTGGACTGATTCCACACTGTCAGAGAGTCTGAACCGCCTGACACTGAAGCAGTCCCCCACCCCAGTTCCTAAAAAGTATACAGGCTTTACTGAAGTGAGCAGGACACAGGAAGAGCAGGTTCAATATGCAAGATCCTCTTCATATTTAATTGACCAAACATTCCAGGCTCCAGAGAACTCACCTTTCAGAAACCAGACAGCCAATCCCATTTCCACTGGAACTCCAAGTCCTGGGCCCCAAGGGAATCGGGTGAGACATTGGCATCCTAAGGGCTGGTCTAGGACTCCGGTGAACTCTGTCCTGTTACCAGGAAAAACTTGGGGCTGATCAAGTATTCACTAGGGGAACTAGGCTCCAGCACAGGGCGCCTGACAGCTGTGTCGTTTGTAGGGAGCTATGGGATATGACACCAACTTGTTCTCCAGAGCTCCAGAGCCAATTCCACCAGGAGGTACCCATTCCCCACCCCATTCCTTCCCCCTGCTGAATTTTCCACCACCTCCTTCCTTAATACCTATGTATTGGCCCAGGGTTTTGGGAGTGGGAAGAAACACAATTTTCTCACTTCATAAATGAAGAAACTGACCTCCACTGGGAGAGGATCTTATAGTAAAGCTGGGATTTGCCCTTCGGTGTCTTGACTGTCCCTAGCACCAGATCTGTGAGCCCCTCGGTTCTGTTGTTACTATGGCAATCTAAAGCATCTCCCAGCACAAAACCCCAAATATCAGTTGCTACTTTTCCTGAGCTGTAAAACCAGCTGTGGAGAGGCAGCCTGAAGGGTGAGACGCCTGGCATACCACTGTCAGGCAAGTTCTTTCTTGCATTTCCTCCGGGTGAACACAAGGGGCCGCTGCCCTCCTCCCCAGTGGGCCTGCTAACCTCTAAACCCTCTCACCACCACCACTCTTTTTCTTAAAGGGCAGTTTATACATAACAGCTACTTGCAAATTGGACACTACAACCACATGACAGTACACCCAACAGCTAACTTTCCCCAGCAACATTCGACAGCCTTTAGCATGGGTAAGAGGGACCAGCACTCCCAAAAGTAGGTTTGAAAAAAGGCCTGCCAGAACCTGGAGTGGGCCGCACCGGCCAGTATGAAATGAAAACTGAAGCATCTCCGAAGCTGCCTGCAGGGTTTGGGGAGCCGGCATCACCCCCTGAAACTCTCAGCTTTCTTCAAATGCAGTCCTGCCTATGCTCCAGCTGACTGTGACCTGCCCCTCACCCCAGTCAATAAACATGTTTGAATGTTAGCGAAAGATGAGAGAGAGTCTGCGGGCGGGCGGGGCGGAGTGAGAGGGGCGTGGGGTTAAGGGTGGAGGCCAGGACCTAATGACCAGGGAAGAGGAGGCACTGCAGTTTGGCCAAGGCAGGAATGGAGAGGGAGTGGGGAAGGGCTGTGAAACACAAGGGAGAGCCCAGCGGGGGGCAGGAAGGAACCCCGGAGGCCTAGCTTCTTCTCGGGTCCCCTGGGGTGAACCACTTCCTCTGGAGCTCACTGCCAACCCCCTCTCAGGCCTAGACTCAGGGGACAGAGTTCAGGTCTCACAGCGGCCCATCCTTCTGAACCTGAGGACTCTGAATCAGGACCCTGGTAATGGGAGGGGCAGCTCTGTGGTAATTTACAGATTCCAGCCCTTCTCCTGCCCCACAGGAAGCCCCAGCTCTCTGGGGTCACCCACCTTATTGTCACATCCCTCCACCACACAGAGTCACATACTCTCATCCTGCTTCTAGGGATTGGAGCCCTTTTCTCTTTTTCTGGTACTGGAGATTGAATCCAGAGCCTTTGTGAGCTATATCTCCAGCCCTTTTTATTTGGAGACAGTCTCATTAAACTAAACTGCCCAGGCTTGGCTCAATCCTGAGATCCTCCTGCCTCATCCTCCCAGAATTCTGGGATTACAGTGGTGGGGCCTAGGCTGTTACCTGTGTTCTCGCCGGGCATAGGCCAATCCTCCCTCAGTCTCCCCAGGCCTTAACATTCTGCCCACATTCTGATCTGTTCCCTTAGGACCACCCCTCAGTCTCTCCCAAGGTCCACCACTCCCTCCCCTTGCTGGGTCGAGGAGGAAAGGCAATGATGAAAAGATAATGTGGAGGGTGAGGGGAGGCCAGGGGAGAGTGCTCTGGCACGGGAAGGGGCCGGGCTGTCTCGTCGGGGAAGTGGGAGGGGGCCTTGGCGCCGGGAGGGAAGCGCCTGTCGCCCTGGGATCCGAGCCACTGGCATTAGGGCGAGGGAGCGCGACTGGACACCCGCGCTCCAGGCTGCGTCGTGCGCAGTGAGTTGGGAGAAAGGACGACCCGGGCCCCTTCGCGTCCGCCCCGAGTCCTGGCATCTCCACGGTGTGTGTGGGCTCGCGGGAGCGGGCAGGAAGGCCCGGGCTGCCGTCGGGAGCGCCCGGCAAGGTTGCGGCCTTGGAGCAGGTGAGCTGGGAGGCGCGGTGGAGCCCCGGGCCCGCGCTCCGCGCTCCGCCCGCCCGAGACCTGCGGCGCGGGCCGCGGAGACCATGGCCCGCCTCTTCAGCCCCCGGCCGCCCCCCAGCGAGGACCTCTTCTACGAGACCTACTACAGCCTGAGCCAGCAGTACCCGCTGCTGCTGCTGCTGCTCGCCGTCGTGCTCTGCGCGCTGCTGGCGCTGCTCGCCGTGGCCTGGGCCAGCGGCAGGGTGAGCGCGGCTGCGGGAGGGGAGGGCCTTGCCTCGGGGTCGTTTTCAGGGCCGGGGTTTGAGGGCTCTTTCCCATGTTTTCTTTTCTGGGAACCAGAGAAGCAGCCTGGACCGCTCTGAACTGTCGGGACCTGGGCAGTCTCTGCCCCGCGGCCCTGCTCTCTGGGTCTGCACCGAGAGGTAGCTGGGTCCCCAATGCTTCCCGTTGCCCTGCGAGCTCTAAGCGACCCCAGGAGTTTCTGTGGTCCACCGGTTCTAGACTACCAAATCCAACACCGGATTTTCCGATTTTCCAGAGGGGAAATTCTACTCAAGCCCCAGTGGGATTCATTTCCTGCTTTTTTCTCCCTCTTTGGCAGTGTGGGACAGTTGTGCCTACAGACTCCCAGAAGGCCCCTTCACTTAAGCCCTCAGGGAGACCCCACATCAACCCACTTTCTGGTTCTGTGAGGAGGAAGAAGGTCTTCAATTCCTTAACTAGAAATATCCCGCTCCTAGCTTTCTTTTCACTGTTTGGAAGCAAGGTGGGAAAATCAAATGGGTGTGGCCAGTCCTTGCTGCTCCACCCTAAATCCGGAAAGAGGTGGGGACAAAGGGCGGGAACAGTCTGGGGATTTGCCCGAGCCAGGGCAGGTGGCGGAACCCCAGTTTTGACCGCTCGGAAGGCGCGGGAGAGGAGCGCCCCCTGCCGTTCCAGAAGCCTCGCGCTATGCCCGCTTCCCGGGGCCCCAAATTTATCCTGAGCAAATGATCCTGACTGGATGACATTCAATCTTAGTGTCATCTTGTGAACTAAAGTCGTTCTCTTGGCGTCCGAACGAACGCCAGGCGAGTGCCACAATTTTGGTTCAACAGTTAAAACAGACGTGGAGAGACCGTGGATTTACAGATAGCCAATATGGGGTGGAAACCGTCTATTCTCCCTAACTGTCCCAGGTTCCGCCGAAGCATGCAAACAAGATGTTAGATTGAACCATACAACGCTGCCAACATTTTGTGGATAAAACAAAATATCAGCCTTTTTTCTCCCGGTACTAAGAACTGAACCCAGGGCCTTGTCATTGAAGATACATCCCCAGCCTCTGGGGGATCAAACCCAGGGGTGCTGGGATTACAGATGTGCACCACCGAGTCCAGCTGGCAGTTTCTTACTGTGCAGCTTAATATGAATGGAAAATAGAGGTGCTGTGCGTCCTTTTCATATTTGGCTTTGAGACTCTTCAGAAATGTCCAGGGTGCTGCTCACTCTTCCTCCAGTTGGTCTCTCCCCATCTTCAGTGCCCTAAGCTTCCATCCAATTCACCCCACACATCCTTGCCCCACAGGAGCTGACCTCAGACCCAGGCTTCCTTACCACGGTGTTATGCGCTTTGGGCGGCTTCTCCCTGCTGCTGGGCCTAGCTTCCCGGGAGCAGCGACTGCAGCGCTGGACACGGTCACTGTCTGGCCTTGTGTGGGCTGCATTGCTGGCTCTAGGCCAGGGCTTCGTGTTTACTGGGGGCATCGTGAGCGCCTGGGACCAGGTAAAAGGGATGGCAGGCAGGAAATGGGGGAGCCAGCACCCAGGCCATGTGCTGCTGTGACATGGGCCTTCAGCTTCCTGTGCCCTGCTCCAGGTGTCCTTCTTCCTCTTCATCATCTTCACTGTATATGCCATGCTGCCCTTGGGCATGTGGGAAGCTGCCGCCGCAGGCCTTACCTCCTCACTCTCACACTTGCTGGTCCTTGGGCTCTACCTTGGGCCACAGCCAGACTCCCAAACTGCACTGCTGCCACAGGTAAGCTCACAAGTAGTACAGGCAGTGCCCTGGGCTGGCTCTGCTGCTGGTCCTCTGAGTGTTTACTGAGCTATGACTCTAAGGTTCAGTGCAACAGTGCTAGCAGGGCACAGTGGCACATGCATGTAATCCCAACCCTTGGAAGGCCGAGGCAGGAGGACCCATGAGAGTTTAAGGCTAGCCTGAACCATATAGTGAAACCCTGCCTCAAAAAAAGACAAAGAAAAACAAAACAAAACAAACAGTGGGTGCAGGATCCAAACACATGGACCTGGATAATGCCCTCTTGCTGCTGGTACACCAGGGCAAGGTCATGCCCACTGATACCAGAAGAGGGCTCTGGGCCCAAAGGGAAGGGAGACATAGTTCACCAAGGGCAGAAGGATGCAGAGGCAGAAGCAGATAATGGAAACTTCAGAGAATGAAAATCAGGACTTCATTAGTTTTGTACAGCTACAGTGGGGGCAGGGGATGAGAGTGGTAAAGTGGTATTCCAGGCAGAGGGAAGATAATGCAAATTGAAAAGATTTCTAGACCAAAGATGCCATGTTGGCCCAGCAGCTAATAGTCTAGAGCAGAGAGCACTGGGAGGGGAGACACTCTGGGAACCTCATAATGTGGCACCACTTGCCCTTAAATGTTTGGATCCCTATCTGTAGAGCCAGGCCCTCCCCAGCCCATTCTGGAAAAACAACTTCAACTATAGCCCTAGGCACCTGACCTCCCCTGGTCCTGCTCCCTCTGAAGCTGGCCCTCACCCACAGTTGGCAGCCAATGCAGTGCTGTTCCTGTGTGGGAATGTGGTGGGGGCATACCACAAGGCGCTGATGGAGCGCGCACTGCGCGCCACCTTCCGGGAAGCACTCAGCTCCCTGCACTCTCGCCGGAGGCTGGACACAGAGAAAAAGCACCAGGTCAGCTGGGCCTAGTAGGCAGCCTGGACCCATGCCCAGAGAGAATTGTTTACATTATGCAAGGGCTCTTTCACAAGCCCAGTAATTCTGAACAAGTTACTTGGCCTTCTATGGTGTTTCCTCCTTTGCATAAAATGTGGTTATTGCCCAACTTGGAAGGTTGTTGCTAGGCACTTCAAAACATTGTATTAAGTGAATAACTCTAATTCAAGTGTTGGCACTGAGCATTAAGGTCCTAAAGGTGATCAGGGTGGGATGGGGTATAGAACAGGCAGGCCTGAGGGGAATGCCCTGAGGAAAAGCAGTATGTGGGTCCCTGGGTGGTTTGGAGGGCTGAGTATGGGAGGGTTGGTGCTCATAGTGACTTTCTCCAGGAACACCTTCTCCTGTCCATCCTTCCTGCCTACCTGGCCCGAGAGATGAAAGCAGAGATCATGGCACGGCTGCAGACTGGACAAGGGTCCCAGCCAGAGAACACCAATAACTTCCATAGCCTCTATGTGAAGAGGCATCAAGGAGTCAGGTATGAGGAAGGGTGACCAGGGAGGAGGGCAGGGGACTGAGACCCTGGCCACATTAACAAGGTCTGCCCTGCGCAGTGTGTTGTATGCTGATATCGTGGGCTTCACACGGCTGGCCAGTGAGTGCTCCCCAAAGGAGCTGGTGCTCATGCTGAATGAGCTCTTCGGAAAGTTTGACCAGATCGCCAAGGTCAGAAGGGGCTTCCCTCTCCACTCAGGGACCTTCAAATACCCCATCCTGGGGAGCCCATTCCAAGGGAAGCTCCTGTCTACTAAGAATCTAGTGGAAGTGGAAAACCCTCTCAAACATTCCCAGTCATGTGCTGCTCACATGTTCTTCAAATGTGGAGAGACCACTTGATATCTCCACCGATGTCCCCCAAGTATCGGTGGATGTCTTCACTGATGTGTCCCTAAATATGCCCCACACAAGTGTCCCAGGACATTGTAACCAAAATCTAGAGGTGGTCCAACCTGAGGGCTCTTCCAAGAGAAATTTCTGCCATCTGCAAATATAGCTCAGCACCTACTCAAACCCTAAGGATGCAACCCATTTTGAGATCCCCCCTCCAAACCCTCCAGTCCTGAGACTACTTCTAGGTCTGTGTACAACACACACGTGCCACAACTGGGAAAAGCCACAGACACCCCAGGCCTTGAGAATGCCTTCTGAAAAAAATGTCCACAGAAGACATCTCAGTCAGCTCTATGCTGAGTTAAGGGAATCCCTAGATCTGACCTAGATGCATCCAACCTTGGAAGTTCTTCAGGGTTACCACTCTCACTCCCCACTTTTCCCAACTCCCACCTACCCCTCTGGCTTCTAACCAGGTTCCTCTACACACCCACACCCACACTCCCAGGAGCATGAATGCATGCGGATCAAAATCCTGGGGGACTGCTACTACTGCGTCTCTGGCCTGCCACTCTCATTGCCGGACCATGCTGTCAACTGCGTGCGCATGGGGCTGGACATGTGCCGTGCCATCAGGTCAGCTCCAGTGGGAACAGGTAGATGGATGTGGGGGAGGACAGGTAGGTGATAGAATCCTCCTTGAGAGGAGGAGGCATGTCTTACTGACAGGACTTAAAGCAAGACTCAAATTGTGTCCCACACGCTGTGCTCAGGAAATTGCGGGCAGCCACTGGTGTGGACATCAACATGCGTGTGGGCGTGCACTCTGGCAGTGTGCTTTGTGGAGTCATCGGGCTGCAGAAGTGGCAGTATGATGTCTGGTCCCATGATGTCACACTGGCCAACCATATGGAGGCGAGCGGTGTACCAGGGTGAGACCTGGGGCTCCAGGTAGCCACCACAATAACCAACCAGGCTTCTTATCTGCTATCACCTTTCCGTAGTTGCTTAAAATTCGCATAACCCTATGTGGGGCCCAGGGAGATTCTAGGGTGCAAGGAGGGGAGCTGGGAGGCACACCCTTAACACAGATCCTGTTTTAAATCACGCCTCCAGAAGTGAGGGGTCTGGAGGACCTCTGATGCCGACTCCTACTCTTCCCTCCTTCCAGGCGGGTGCACATCACAGGGGCTACCCTGACCCTGTTGGCAGGGGCCTATGCTGTGGAGGATGCAGCCATGGAACACCGAGACCCATACCTTCGGGAGCTAGGGGAGCCTACGTACCTGGTCATTGATCCTCGGGTAAAAGCCCAGCCTGGACCAAACAGACCACACAAACCACCCATGTCTACAGGCCTGACCGCTTCTGCTATGCTAGAGATCGAGTTCCTGGGTCCCAGTGGGCAGGCGAGAGGCCAAGCCTCTAAGGGATGGGGGGGTGAAAGGTTTGTGATATTTACTCTCAGACTTCATATGCCACAGGCTGAGGAAGAGGATGAGAAGGGCACCGCAGGAGGGTTACTGTTCTCTCTGGAGGGCCACAAGATGCGCCCATCACTGCTGATGACCCGCTATCTGGAGTCCTGGGGTGCAGCCAAGCCTTTTGCCCACTTGAGCCACATAGACAGCCCTGTGTCCACCTCCACCCCTCTTCCGGTATGTGTTCCTCCATTATTAGCCCCAACACTTACAGTAAGCCAACACTCACCATCCACTCAGCTTCCTCTACTCCTCACCAGTGAGTCACATTTTTGTGACATCCCAAGGTCCTGAACTGTCTGGTCACCCCAGTCACTGGTTCAACCTCCTCTTTGCCCTTCCTTCCAGGGAAAGAGCAAAGTTCACTGCTCTCTGCATTCATCTCAGAGAAGATACAGCATCCCCATAGGCACCATTGTCCATTGCTCTTCAATCTCTCCTTTCCTGACGCGCCAAAAGTAGTAGATTCCACTTCCTCCTGATTCTGATTCCAGCCCCGCAGAGTTATCCCACCAGGAAATGTCTCTATTTAACTCAGCTCCTGTAGCTGCATGTTTTCCCTCGACCTCTATTTGAATTAGGGAAGAAGGAAGAGGAAGAGAGGTGATTGTTGCCCCTACTCCTGAGCATTTATACGTGGATACAGTGCGGTACGAGTGAAAATCAAACATGGCCTTGAAAATGGAAGTCACCACTAGCAGACCAGACAGGGGAGGCAATCCCTTGCCTAGGGGTAGCACTGATGACTGTCAGATCCTACGTGAAGTGCCTTGGCATTCACAGTGACCCACTAGCTGGTGGAGAATCCTAGATCTCTGCCACAAGCAGGCTCTTTGAGTTGATGCTCAGTGATGAGTGGCCAGAACTCCCTCCTGCAGGGGCCCAGGTCATGTTCCTAAAGATGTGAATAGGGTTAATGAGGTTCTGTCCCCTCTGTCGGTCATCTCCCATCTTACCCAGCCTTCCTGAAATCTGTTCAACAGTCCCAACCACCTTTCTGCAAGTCTTCCCAGAGGCTTCTTGACTGGATAAACCACTGGGACTCCTGGGATGTCTCAGAGTACCCTTTCTGTGTTCCATCCCTCTCTGTTCCTATCTGGCCGGAAAGAAGGTCAGAGATCAGGGAACAGTGAGGTGACATTGGTAGTAGCAGTGCAGGGAAAGATCGAACAGAGGTCAGAGGGTTAAACTGGCCGGAGAGAGAGGAAGGAAGAATCCAAGGCCTGGCTGACAGTTGCAGGATGAGCCCTCCAGGGTGGAGGTGGCAGTTGCTACAAACCTAGGGACTTCACACACTGTAAGGTGACCTTGGGAGCAATTCCTGTGGTAGGACTGCCTACCAGAGCCCATGTCAGACTGCTACTCTCCACTGGCAGGCAGGCCACTGGCATATCAGGCAGCCAAACCTGTTCAAAGGTTATCTCCTGAAATAGGACCTCAGCAGCCCAAGATTCTACTTCTAGGCCCCTGAAGTTCTAAGGGCTCAATCAAATGGGATCCTGAGACTCACCATCAACCTACTGTTAAGTGGCATGGAACTTTGGAGTAAGGGAGCAATGTTTGTACTGGTGTGTACCATTCACCCATCCATTCTCTCCATTTTGGGGAGGTGCTGGGGATCAAACCCAGCATATTCTGCGTGCTAGACAAGTGCTCTACCCTTGAACTATATGGCCAGCATCCCTTCCCATTTTTTGAGCATCTATTTTATAGCAAGCACTAGACAACTTCTTGAGAAGGCAGAAATGAATAAAATGTTTTTCACTGCCTTACACTTAGGCATGGAGGGAACAGTAGATCATCTGAAAAAGTTACACCTGGGTGTGGATGCATAGATGGGTCCATACTGAGAGCCCACCATTCCCCCTCAACATCTCCTCCCATGCACTAGGTTCTGCCTTGGGGATGATGTGACCTTGTGACCCTACTTCCTTCACATGGACCAAAGGGAGCAGGGAAAAATGGCCAGCACACTTCTGGCCTGTGGTCCACTTGACTTCACTGTTCCACAGCAGTTGGTTTGCTGCTCATTTCTACCTGGGCTGTGCATTCCTGCTGAGTGAAAAAGAGAATCACTAATCAGATTGGTTTCCCTCCTTTGCCCTTTTCCTCTCTCTTCTTATCTATGCCAACATCTCTCAACTCAGCTTGCCTGACCTCAATAAAGGTCAGAGTGGAGTCTGAATAATCTGCAGTGTCACTTCAATTTGTTTGTTTGTTTTTGAGTACCCGGATCAAACTGAGGACTTTATGCCTGTCAGGCAGGTGCTGTGCTGCAGAGCTATATCCCCGGCCATTGCTTCAATTTACATCAGACTTTTGGGCAGCCAAGGATGATGAGAAAGTCCTTGCCTTTGCAGTTTGTGCAATCTTGAGAGTTTGGAGATCCTAGCAGGGGGGCATAGCTACTCCCATACCCTTGATGGAGGAAATGGGCCTCCTCCATCTGTGAAGGTCACCCTCTTCAACTAAGTGCAGCTCCAGGAGGGGCTAACATGGAGTAATGAGGGAAGAAGGAGATACCTGCTTAGGCAGCCAGGTCAGCTGAATCAATGCTGGCAACCAATGGGATGACAGAGGTCACAAGCGGGTTGCCCTCACATCCATTTGTGCAACCTTTAGGGAAGATGAGACAGCATGCAGAAGATAAAGGGATCCCTGTGAAATGATGGAAGCAACGAGGAAATAAATGGTAGAAAGACCCTGGGAATCTGCTGTGATAGGAGGAAACCTTAAGAAGGAAATAAGGTTTGAATTTCCACTTGAAGAGTAGATGGGGTTTGGAGGGGAAGAGAGAAGTCATCAGAAGCAAAAGAAATAGCCAGAGAAAATGCCCAAGGACATGTGCAGAGCATGCTGTGCAGTGCGTGGGTGCCTCCCTGTGAGGCCACACTCACCATCCCCTCTCCCATGTGTCCTGACAGGAGAAGGCGCTGGCTTCCTTCAGCCCCCAGTGGAGCCTGGACCGGTAAGAAGATAGGAGCCACTCTGACAGTGGGGCTGATTGGGTCACCTGTCTCCGTCCTTCCAGGTGGGGGGTGGCTGCTCTTCTTGCCCAGATGCTTTTGAGGGTCCCCTTGATGACGGGCTTGGTTATCACTGTGCAGGAGTCGGACCCCCCGGGGACTAGATGATGAGCTGGACACCGGGGATGCCAAGTTCTTCCAGGTCATCGAACAGCTCAACTCTCAGAAGTATGGAAAGCAAAGAGGTCTAGGAGACCAGAAAGCCCTGAGGAGTCATATGGTGGGGGAGGGGTGACACTCCCCCTAGGCCTGGGAGGGAAGTAAAGGGCTTTTCTAGGGGAAAGACCCACCTGGTCCATTCTCCTGTCCTTTCCCTGGCCTCTCCTGTGCTGGCCTGTCCCACCATGTCCTCTGTGGTGTTACCACCACCCACCTCTCATCAGACAGTGGAAGCAGTCGAAGGACTTCAACTTACTGACACTGTACTTCAGAGAGAAGGAGATGGAGAAACAGGTGGGCTGGACACAAAAGAATTTCCCAGCTTTAGTTCCTAAGCCTTGGAGAGGGATCAGGCCTGGAATGTCCTTCTTCCCTGGTCTGCTCAATTTTTGACCTTGGAGCAAGGGCCTTGGGTCTCTCTCAGACAGGAAAGTCATCCCATAGATTGAGTTATGGTGGGAAGAAGGACAAACTCCTGGGAGAACTGGTAGAGGCTGACTAAACTGTGAAGGGTGGGGTGGTGAGGAACCCAGAACTCCCCTCAGCCTGACACTTTTAGAGCAATGGGCAGAGCACGTGGCCCATCTCTGCCTACCCCTTGGTTCCCTTCTAGTATCGCTTCTCCGCACTCCCTGCCTTCAAATACTACACAGCCTGCGCCTTCTTAGTTTTTGTGTCCAACTTCATCATCCAAATGCTGGTAACAAACAGGTAAGGGCACATCAGACAAAGAGGCCCTGGCTCTCCTCCCCAGATCCCCTTGCCCTTCCTGACCCCTGACCTCACCGTCCGCCTTTGCCCACTCCTTCACGCACTTGCCCGCAGAGGAAGTGTGCTCCGCTGAACCAGTCATAAGCACAGCCCTCATTCTAGTATTATTGTGCACTGTCACATGCCTGTCTCTCTTGGTATGACAACATCCTCATGATGTTGTCATGAAGGAGCCTTGCGCCCACTGAGAAGCCCAAACAAGCTAGAAAAGGTCCTTATTCCCATCTCTCCTTTTAAGGTCTTTTTACAAAACAGCTGAGTTAAAGAGCTTTTAGCAGAGACTGGTCTGGCACAGCTTTAGCCACTCTTGTGAGCCTTCAGTGCTGTCCCCACTTTATTGGTTCCTGATCCACCCAAACACTTCCCTGAATACTTCAGCTCTCCAAAAACATCTTTGATCAGTGTGGACCCCATAAGCAGCTAATCTGGGTCCCCTGGACCACCTCAACCTGGCAGCCCACCCCCAGATGGCATTGTACCCTCACAGCACACCCTGTTCCAGCTCATCAAAACCTCCTCCTTGTCCCTCCACAGGCCCCCAGCTCTGGCCTTTACTTACAGCATCACCTTCCTCCTCTTCCTTCTCCTTCTCTTCGTCTGCTTCTCAGAGCACCTGACGGTAAGGTGGGCTGAGAGGTAGAAGCGGTGAGCTGGGGCCCTGACTATGATCTGGGCTGAAGAAGGCCTCTCGGTCCATGGCTAAGATGCCCATGCTTCCTCCACAGTGGTGTATCCAGAAAGGTCCCAAGATGCTGCACTGGCTGCCTGCACTGTCTGGCTTAGTAGCCACACAGCCTGGACTGCGAGTGGCCCTGGGTACTGCCACCATCCTTCTCATCTTTACCATGGCCATTGCCAGCCTGGTGAGGGCAAAGGGGGTTCTCTTTACCCCATCAGGGTATGCTGGACCTGTGAGAAACTAAGCTCCATCTGCTTACACCTGGCTTGGTGTAAGCAGATGGAGCTGGTTATAATTATGCCTCACAAGGATAGTAAGATAAAGGGAGGGGATCTCTGAATCTGAGAGAGCAGATAGATTAAGACCAAGGGAGGCTGAGATTGTTGTACAAATGGAAAGAAAAAATTACTCTCCCACAACCTATCGTCTGAGCAGACTCATTGTTAATAACATGATCGATGCCCTTCCTGTCTCTTTCCTATGTAGGAAGACATTTGCTACTTAACTTCTTTGGCTGATTTTAACAGAATGTATAATCACTCCTAGAATTTTATCCCTGAGGGGCACCTGGAGTCATCCCCAGCCAGAAGAGGAATCTAAGGCCCAGAAAGATCCGACACACTAGAACCAGGGCAGATTGGGTGGCGCTCACCGCGTCATCTCGCAGTCCCTCTTCCCAGTGAGCACACAGGCTTAGGCTCCCTCACCAACCCAAAGTAGCAGAACCCACCCCTTTTAGGAGCCTGGCCCTGACTCATCCTTAGGTCAGCGGGAACCCAGCTGAAGCCACCGGGGCGTCAAGGAGCTGCCTGCTCCCTCAGCATCTCATCTCCTTCTGCAGTTCTTCTTACCAGCATCAGCAGACTGCCCTTTCCAGAACCCTGGTGTGTCCTCCGTGGGTTTCAACCTGTCCTGGGAGTTGCCTGGGTCACTGCCTCTCATCAGTGTCCCAGTAAGTAGCCCTCGCAGGCCTGGGTCTCCTTCTCCAGACCCGCTCTCAGTGCCCTACCTCAAGTTGAAAAATTCCATCCTGTGGTGTGGGATAGACACAAACCACATCCAGTATGTGTTTGTGTGGACGATGTCCCCTGTCTCCAGACAAGCCCAGGGCTCTGAGAGGGACACGTGGGAGCTCACAGGTATCCTCCCATCCCTGCCTGTGGGGCACGCCCACTGCTGACCCTTCGTCTGACCCCACAGTACTCCATGCACTGCTGTGTGCTGGGTTCCCTCTCCTGCTCCCTCTTTCTGCACCTGAGCTTTGAACTGAAGCTGGTGCTGCTCCTGCTGTGGCTGGCAGCTTCCTGCTCCGTCTTCCTGCACTCCCACGCTTGGCTGTCAGACTGCCTCATCGCCCACCTTTACCTAGGCTCCTTGGGTTCCAGGTATGTATGGCCACTGGCTAGAAGGGCAGAAGAGTTAAGGAAGGGAAGGCTACATGGGCACTAGGGGCAAGGCAGAGGCCAGTAGGAAGGGACAGTGCAAGGGGCAACACTGATCTGTGGCCTCTTCAGGCCAGGAGTCCTGAAAGAACCAAAGTTGATGGGAGCCATTTCCTTCTTCATCTTCTTCTTCACCCTCCTGGTCCTGGCTCGCCAGGTAAGCTATGCAGCTCAGCCCTGCAGGGCTTCCCTGCGAGTGATGGAGCTGGAGCCCCTATTGGTGGCTGGTCTCATGGCTCACCAGCATTGGATTCAAATGGCGTGCCCACTGGAAGCTTCAAAGAAAGCTTCCTGCTCCCTATCTTGTTCTTCACTCCTCACTCCACCTACCTACTTCCTACCTCCAAATCTGAGAAAAATGTAAAAAGAGTTCTAAATAAAACTCTTCTGCCAGTTCTGTACGCCAGACTTTGGATTTAGTTTGCCGCTTTCCAGCCCCTGAAGCCTTTCCTCCAAGCTGGGCGTGGAGGGTGTTCAGACATTGTTCAGTCAGGGTGTAAACGCTCAAGAGCTGGGGCTTTCCAGCAGTCTCTCTCCATGGCCCTCCCAGAACGAGTATTACTGCCGCCTGGATTTCCTGTGGAAGAAGAAACTGAGGCAGGAGCAGGAAGAGACAGAGACAATGGAGAACCTGACCCGGCTGCTCTTGGAGAATGTGCTTCCCGCGCACGTGGCCCCGCAGTTCATTGGCCAGAACCGGCGCAACGAGGTGACTCCTGATCCCTGAAACCTGAGCCCCAGGTGCCACAGGGACCCCATTTGCATGAAAGTCTTGGCCCCTTAGCCCAGCATCTCTGAACTCCTCAGTAGTGGGTCAGGCAGCTATCAAAATCCTTGCTCCTGTCAGATGCTTCTATTTTCACAAGATTTGGGGCTTTGTCTTAGTGAGTGTAGAATCTCTGCATTTCAAATTCTTACTTGGAAGAAGAGTTTTTTCTCCAGCTCATGACTGTTCCATACCTTTCAGAAGCTTGGTCAGTGTTGTTCTGTAAGATACAGTCTGCCAGTGAGGCATAGTGGCACATTGCTGAAATCCCAGCACTTAGAAGGCTGAGGCAGGGGAATTGCCTTGAGCATGAGGCCAGCCTGGGGTACAGAGAGCATTCAAGGCCAGCCTGAAGTACATAGCAAGACCCTGTCTAAAAAAAAAAAAGAAAAGATACCATCTACTCTTATCCCTAGACATGCAGTATCCAGTATGCTAACCATAACCACATGTGGCCATTCAAATTGAAGTTTAAATTCATTAAAGTTTTAAAATTCACCTGGGTGTGGTGGTGCCTGTCTGTAATTTCAGCATTCCAGGAGACTGAGGCCAAAGGGTTGTCTAGGAGATCAGGCTAGACAACTTAGCAAATTTGTGAGACCCTGTCTCAAAATAAAATATGAAGAAGGCTGGGGATGTGGCTCAGTGTGAAGGCCATGGGTCCAATCCCCAGTACTAGCTACATCTCAAGTGTACAGCCAAATGTGACTAGAGGCCACAATAGCCAGCAGTACTTCTATATAGAATGTTTCCACCACTGCAGAAATTTCTAGTGGATGATGCTACTCGGGAGCCTCAAAAATCTGGCTATAGAGAATCACCCATAAAATGTCACCCACAAATACTTACCCACATAGCTACACCAATCTTTTTTTGTACCACCACCACCTGGCACTATTTGCTATGAAAATCCTTTTGTCTTATACTAGATGTTAAAAGAAAGAATTCAGGAGCTTTTCACAGCCTTACGGCCCCCTCGCCTATTCTCAGCTCTCAAGATTAGAAGTAGTTCCATTTCTAGTCTCTTCTCTTATGGACACAAGGAATCTTGTAGCTGATCCTAGTTCTCTTTTCACATTGGCTGTTAGAAAAAGTTCACCTGGAATCCAGGACTAACACGGACTTTGTGGCACCCATCATGTGAATACACTCAGATCTGATGCCACCTTTATCCTGTTATTCTTATTTTCCCTTTGATTCCCTATTGTTGCTTTATTTTATACTCTTGTCTTGACAAACTCACCTGATATGACACATTTCAGCAAAGGAATAGAATATTAAAAAAAATTCTCACTGATATGATCCAACTGCAGGAGTACCTTCATTTAGCTGTGAGGTGATCCTGACCCAAATTTCTGTCCTTCTTAGAGTCACAATGACACCAAATTTTAGACTTCTGAATCACATCCCTGGGGTCACCAGGCCCTCCCCCTCTCTCTTCTACCCAATCCTTGTTGAACAAAGAAACTAAGAATTCGGGTACAGGAAGAAGGCCTCTGAAACGTGGAACACATAACATAAGTCCCTCCCCCTGCTTTCCTCCCCCAGGACCTCTACCACCAGTCCTACGAGTGTGTTTGCGTGCTCTTCGCTTCAGTCCCAGACTTTAAGGAGTTTTATTCTGAATCCAACATCAACCATGAAGGGCTAGAGTGTCTGCGGCTGCTTAATGAGATAATTGCTGATTTTGATGAGGTGACAGCTCCAAGGGTACCCCAGACCCTGCATCTTGGACTGTAAAATTTCCTACCAGTCCCTCTTTCTACATTGCCCTCCTGTCCATGAAGCCATTCCTATCCACCACCACCCCCAGAATTCCCTTTCCTCTGATGCCCACTGCCAATTCTCTCCTTCCTACTACCAACTTCAACTCTGAAGTTTTGTCCTTTAGCTTTCTAAGGCCTTGGGCTGAGCTGCTGGGTGAGGGAAAGGGAAGAGATCAAGGGAGACTGGAAATAAAGCCTCCTCTCTATACAGCTGCTCTCCAAGCCCAAGTTCAGTGGAGTAGAGAAGATCAAAACTATTGGCAGTACCTACATGGCAGCCACAGGTTTAAATGCCACCTCCGGACAAGATGCACAACAGGTACAACATCCTTCCTTACCATCTCTTCCCCACACTCTCATTGGTGGGCCCACAAGTAGGACTTATTCTGGTGCCCTCATTGGCCCATCCCAATGGGTGCACCCATTACCAGGATGCAGAGCGAAGCTGCAGCCACCTTGGCACCATGGTGGAATTTGCAGTGGCCCTGGGGTCCAAGCTGGATGTTATCAACAAGCACTCGTTCAACAACTTCCGACTGCGTGTGGGTGAGTCCCCATCCCTTAAGGCAATGTGGTATCTCATTTTCCCAGTTTCCCCACGACAAGTCCCTTGTAAGTTGCTCCCCAAGTTTTCTCTGCACCCCCTCCGATCTTACTCATTTGGATGAGGCATGAAACTGCTGGGCCAAGAGCTAAGAGGCTCACTCCTTCCCTTTCCTAAGCCGTATTCCTCCACTCCAGGGACCCTTCTGCTTTAAGAACCCCTTAACTCTGCCTTCTCCCCAGTTCACTTAACTTCCTCTTTCCCACTTCCTCTTCAAAGTTCCTCTTGTATGGGCTTCCCCTCATCACATCCTTTGTCAGGGTTGAACCATGGACCAGTGGTGGCTGGAGTGATTGGGGCTCAGAAGCCACAATATGATATCTGGGGCAACACAGTGAACGTGGCCAGTCGCATGGAGAGCACAGGAGTCCTTGGCAAGATCCAGGTGAGGGAACTACACTGGAGGAATGGAGAAAGCGGGTAAGGACAGGGCCACCCCCATATGCCCTTACAGCCTTCCAATTGCAGGTAACTGAGGAAACAGCCCAGGCCCTACAGTCCCTGGGCTATACATGCTACAGTCGAGGTGTCATCAAGGTTAAAGGCAAAGGACAGCTTTGCACCTACTTTTTGAACACAGACTTGGCACGAACTGGACCTCCCTCAGCCACTCTAGGCTGAGATCCCCATTCCTTCTAAGAACTTAGGGGATATCTATAGTTAACTGACGTCAGAAGCTGGTGATATAGCTGGGAATCATCACCTCCTTGCCCCTCAAAAGGATGGTTTCTTCTCAGGTTAAACCACACACGTGTGCATGCATACGTGTGTGCATGTGTGTGTGCATGTGTATGTGTGTGGGTTGTGCAAACCAGAGTGTGTTGGAAGTGATTCTTTTCACTGGCTTAGAAGAGGACTGCCTGAGCCTTCGTGTCTACCTCCTAAGTTGATTCCAGTATGTTGCATACCATAGAATCATACAGAATTTTAGCCACATAACTCAAAACAATTTGTCCTTTCTTGTCACCTAGCCACAAATATGGGAAGAAATCTCCAGAAATGTCATTTGGCTTTTATTCATTCAAACACTAAATAATCACTTATTATGCACTTGCTATGGAGAATGAGTGTGTGGCCTGGGAAATAAACTATGATTCTACTGCTGTTCTCAGATTGGCCCACTAGCTTTCTAGTAAAGACTGGTAGACAGCTTGGGGGCTTTCTTGTCCTCAGGTCCATCAGATGGCCTGGCTTCTGCTCCTCTTGTGCAGATGGTGATACAGTATATGGGTCTTAAAGCACTGATCTTCATTCCCAGCTGCTCTTTGGGGTCCATATCTTGATATGCTAGATTTGTTATAAATATTACACAAGGACTTTTGATTTTTGCTGTTCTACTTTCTGTTTCTTTTCTTTTTCTTTTTTTATGGAAAAGGTCTAAACAGTACTTCACTGCTGCTGCCATCTTCCTAAGATGTCAAAACAAAATTAGACCAAGGTTCTCTGAGACAAGACACACTTAGGAATGAATGGTTCACAGGAATCTCTGTTTCTGGGGATTACCCTGGCCACAAAGGACCCTCACCCCCACCCTGTAATAGGGTGTGTGGTAAGGGCTGGCAGGTGCTGATGCACACAATTCTGGAAGATAAGATCATATGACTTGAGACCTCCCTGAGAGCAGGAGTGAAGGAAGGAAATCCCCTAGAGCAGTGGTGGCAAACCTATGGCACTTGTGCCACAGAAGGCCATTTGTATCATTGAAAGCTCTAAAAGGTTCGTCATCACTGCCCTAGAACATCTGCTGCTGAGACCATGAAAATTACAGGCAGGAAGCTGGGGTCATCTAACATGGATACTTACTGCAGGTTTTGGGGAGAATGATTTACCAGTAGAGCTTTCTTCTCAAAAGGTCTCCTGGGATACGAGTCTGAAGTTATGAGACCACATGTATAATCTACCTTGACAACTGGCAACCCCTATAAAAGCTAGTAGCCTTTTTTTTTTTAATACCAGGGTTTGAACTCCTGACCTTGTGCTTGCTAGGCAGGCACTTAAGCCACTGAGCTAAACCCCCAGCCCAAGCCCATAAACTTATTCTAAGTGGAATCTGCAGTGATCACCTACCTCTGAGTCACTTGGGTTGGGGGTGGGGATCTCTGTCAACTTTTATGAACCTTTAAAAATTGTACATCATGGTAAACTCAAGACCCATTCCTCTTAACTCCACCAGGGCAGTGCCCTGTAACACATACGCCCCACTCAGAGTTGACTGATTTTACACGTTGGTTTTAATTGAAAAGCTGCCTGAAATAACCAGGCCAAAAACCATATTTTCCCTCTCTCTTTCTGTTTCTCTCTCGCTCCCCCTCTTCCCTTCTCTGCTCTAATCTGACCCACTCCTCCTCCTCCTCCTTCTCCACCCCATTCCTTCCCCAAGCCCGTTCTCCTCCCGGTACAGAATTGAGTCAGGTTAAAAAGCGCTGGGCCTTCTGCGAGAAGGAAATTGCGCTTCCACTAGGCCTAGTCTGTTTCGCTTTGCTTGAGACCGTCGAGGCTTTCACCGGTGCCATTCTCCGGAGCCATGGGGATGCCCTTCACAGTCTGGGCCAGGGTGCCCCCGCGGCGGGTGCTGAACGCTTCGGAGCCTGTGGCCTCCAGCAGCTTGGCGACGAAGCCCACACCGGCCGAGCGCAGCAGGCCGCCGCCAGCGCACGCGTACAGCAGCGGGTTCACGCTGCTGCTCAGGAAGGCCAGCGCGATGCACACGTTGCGGGCGTCCCGCAGCTGCCCCCTCGACTGGGCTAGCGTCCCGGCCAGCGCGTGGCTCCCCTCGACCAGGTCGACCACGTGGTAGGGCAGCCAGAAAGCCGCGAAGGCCAGGATGATGAGCACCACCAGGCGGCCGGTGCGGCGCCTGCGGCGGAAACGCCGCAGCCGCAGCCGCCGGCTGATGTCGCTGTAGCTGGCCACCACCAGCAGGAAGGGCACCACGAATCCCGTGAAGGCCTCGAAGAACATATGAAAGGCTCTGTGCCTGTCGCTGGGGTACACTGAGAAGCACACGTCCGTCTCGTTGGGGCCTCTCACTACCTTGCGGAACACGAGGACTGGTGTGGCCAGCAGGAAGGATGCCACCCAGATGCCTGCCAGCAGCCACCGGGCAGCCGCTTTGGTGCGCACCTTCTGGGACAGAAAGGGACTGGCCACCGCCAGTGAGCGGTCCAGACTCATGGCTGTGATGAGCAGGACACTGGCATACATGCTGACCCCACAGATATAGTGGCACAGGCGGCAGCCAGCCAGCTTAAAACTCCAGGTGCGCCGGGCCAGGAAGTGTAGGAAAAAGGGAGCAGTGAGCAACACTGCCAAGTCGGCCAGGGCCAGGTTCAGCACCATCAAGGCAGTGACTGACCGCTTCCGCATCCTTTTCAGGATGCTCCACACCACAAAGGTGTTGCCAGGAAGCCCCACAATCATCGACACAGACAGTAGGATCATAGCCAACAAAGGTATGAAGGTGTTACCTCCAGAGGGGGAGGCTGCTCGCGTTGTAGTGTTCCTGTCCATCACAAGGACCTGAAGGGTGAGAGTGAACACACGTATGAGGGTAGAAGCCGGAGCCCAGAGCACACGTAGTCTGATTACTCTGGCCTGGCTCCAAGATCAAAGCATCAGAAGTCTCTCCAAAATATCTTAGCCCCACCATGGCCAACTGACCCGTCTTAAGGCAGGCTGGACCTGGCATGGTGCACATGCCTGTATTGCCAGCACATGATGGCCCCTGGGTCTGGGTGCTGTCAGCTAAGTTGGTTGGAGAGGTAGAGATGCAGGGAAGATCACAGATTAATGCCCAGCCAAGGTAACTAATTTAGTGAGACCCTGCCTCAAAATAAGAAATAAAAAAGAGTTGGGGATGTTATTTAATGTGAAAACCCTGGTTCAATCCCCAGTAGGGGGCAGGGGGAAAGGCAGATCTAAAGGAGTAGAAAGACAGTTTCCTAACTGAGCCGTGGGGCTCCTTCCTACTCATACACCTAATTGCAAAATACTCGGCAGCAGCAAGCAGCATCAACAACATTTCCAGCCCTTTCCAGCCTCCTCCCTTAGGTAAGGACCCTCAAATCCAGAATCGAACTGGGAGACTTCCCTCACCAAAGGTACACCCTGTGAAAGGTTCGCTCCTCTGTCTCTGGCCCAGTCTTTAGCCCCTCAGGCCCACTGGCTTCTTCTAATCACCTACCACTCTCCCCAAAGATACCAGGGTAGATGAGGAATAAAAGCACTGGAAGAAATTACTGGACAGGCAAATCCTCCCAACATCTTTTATAGTGGTCATGTTTTCTTTGGGGATCCCTTGGCACCTTCTTTCATAGCTGTACCTAGTCTCTCCCCACCCCCATCATCCCTACTCCTAGGGTACTTACCTACAAGTTTTGCCTGACACCGGTTAGAAGCTGATACCAATCCCAGGGTCAGGCCTAGATGGTATAGTCGATCACTTGATCTGTGCCAGTACCAGGGGGTTGGCCCTGGATCTGGGCGCTATCAGCTATGTTGGGCAGAGAGGAAGTTCCACAGAGCAGGGGAGGGGGAAGTCGCATCTTCCTGAGGGTGGGGCTGAAATAAACCCCCACTCCTCCCTTCACTAGGAGGGGGATAGTTTTTCTGTTCCAAGCAGCCTGGCCAAATGAGAAGAGCCCTGGAAGGGGCAATGAGAGGAAATCGGGGTGTGGAAAGTGAGTAGGCTGGGGTGTGGTCTCAAGATACAAGTTTAGACTAGAAAAATGGACAAAGTAATGAATTCTATCCTAGGAGAAGGGGGGAAAGAAACTAGAGGGTTAGGGTTAGGGTTAGAATACTGGTATCCAAAACCATTTTTTTCTTTGTATTTCACATAAAAATGTGTGTATACTATAGATCTTTAGATTAATGGGAGGTGTAAGTTGAAGCTGTAACTAGGTTCTGGACCTGAGTATAGCATAGATAACATCATGATTTAAAGAAAGCATGTCAGTAAACCAAAGGAGACAGCACCTTACTCTTGGCTTCAGTTCAAACCACGATGAGGGTTGTGGGGGAGGCGGGCATGTCCTTACACCTCCCTCCCTCCCTTCTATCACAAGGATTGATTCCACTCCAGAGCAACCAGCTCCCCATTCTCTTTGGTAGAAGCCAGTGTCTAAGTGGCTATAGTATCACACAGAATACAAATGTCTTCCCTTTCTTCCATCCACTCACCCTGTGCTGGCGCTTGGGGTTACCTTGCTGAGTTTAGATTTAGGCACTGAGTGCTGGGCAAGGGGATCAGCACCTATGCTCCCACCAACTTTAGGTGGTCCAGTTGTACCTTACACAGGCACAGAAAGTAGAGGCTGAGCCGAGCTAAAGGAGAAGTGAGGACGCAGGGATAGTGATGCCTCACACCAAGAACCAAGGAGCGTGGAAAAGAAAACAGCTGTCAGAGTGTCACTCCTCTCCCTCCCTGCATGGAAGGAGGTCTTTTCTCCTTAAAGTCTCCTGTGGAAGCTAAGACTAAGAATCCCTTCCTTTAGTCTACCATAAGCCTTCCTATTTCTCTTTCAACCCTGCCGCTTCACAGGGAAGATGCAAGGTGTCATAGTCCCTTATGCTCTTCAGCTTCCCCCACTTGCTGTGCATTGAGAAAAGCCAGAGCAGAGTTGACCCAGTAACTGTCAGGCAAAGGATATGATGAAAAGAAATGGGCTGAAACCGCAGCAAGATCTGAAGGCTGGTTGAGGAAGGACTTTCTGACCACGCAGGGTGTGTAAACTGGAAAATAAGTGAGAGAGGAAGCTTGTGAACCTTGGCCCAAGCATCAGGACAGGAAGAAACCTGTGTTTGGAAAGCAAAGCTTCCAGCTTAGAGCTCCAGGGTCAACCTGAAGCCCCTTGAGAACTGGATGTTTTCACTTCTTTTCTCAAGCTGCTCCCTACCTCATCTTCCCCCATCAAGGAGGAGCTATTCTAAGGATATTCCCTGATGCCCTGGTTCAGAGCCCCTCCAACATCAGTTTCAGTGGCCTCAGCATGTTCCTGAGTTCTAGATTTCCTTTGCTCTCTTCACCTCTGCATGGAGGTTATGAACAGTCAGTTGAACAGTCCCTAAAGTAGAGCCTGGGGTGATGATCAGGGTAACCATCCAAGTGACAAACTATCTCAGATTACTGGAGGACTGACAGGGATTTTCAGAGAAAGTTCTGATTAACTGGGATGTGTTGGTTATTTGTGTGCCTGTGAATGCTCCCTGAAAAGATTCTCACAATATACTCCCAGAATCAAAAGTGTCAATATCAGGAAGTTTTTAGACCTAGCAATGGAGATTCCAAAGGTAGAGACTAAGAAGTATTGGAGAAGGGGTTAGGAATAGTGAGCAGTCTTGGGTGCTAGCAAGTAGCAAGACTTAGCAGAGAGAAAAGAGAAAGGAGAATTATACCTTCCTGAGGAATTATTCCTGTTTTCCAAATATTGTGGCCATTCACTAGACTCCCCTCATTCCCAATCCCCAAGCTTCCCCTGGCTGAGCAAGAGCTAGCTCCTAAGTACCTTTTTAAGTCTTCCTGGGGGTGGGGTAGTCAGGCAGTCAGCTAAGTCTCTGCCTGTCAGGCCCCTACACCACTGTATACTCCTTGTGTGCCACTCTCCACCTGTACCAACCACAAGACAGGCAGGAACACTTGGTTTCAAACTCCATTGATTCACCTTCCCTTTTCAGACCAGTTTCTTTTCCCACGCAGCTCTAACAAACCCCAAAGAATGGATCTCATCTTTATCTCTATCCAAACTCCCATACCTTTCCTTCCTTTCCCCCTTTATTTCCAGAGTGGTTCTATGGATAAGCCTAGGGGAACCAGGTCGTCCAGACTAGGGAGTTCAGGCCAGGATGCCACTGAAGTCTGGCTGCAGTGTCACCCCTTGGACTGGCCCAGCTGGGAAGCAGGTGGTGTCAGTACAACTCAAGCATGATGAACCACAAAAGGGAGCACATTTAAACCATCACCTAATGGCTTCCCACTGTATTTCACAAGAGCTGCCAGAGACAGGTGTGCAATGCCAGCACATGGCCACATGCCAGCCTTCAAGAACACGATATTTTTTAACGTCATCCACCTTCACAATCCCTCAGTTTGGAGGAACCTGGGTCTGTCCCATGTGTATAATAATCCTGCTCAGTCAACTCCAAACTATTCAGAAAAGGGTCCCTAAATACCCCAGAGTGGTGAATTCCAGGGGCAGTGGAAAGTTTCAGGGAAGAGCTGGCCCCATGAGGGTTTAGTGTCAAGGATCCCATTCTTGACTGCCCCTTTTCAGCCCGCCCCCGGGGTCTCCATTGCCCCCAACCTGCCCCACTACTTTCAGGCGAGGGGTAGTGCGGAGCTCCATAGTACCCTCCCTAGAGCGGCTGCCTCCTCGGGCTTCCCAGGAGCCCTCGAAGAGCCGCTTGAGGAACCGAGGACCAGCCCGAGGCAGCAGATCCCCAGCAGTGAACACGTAGAGCACCGGGTTGACGCTGGAGCTGAAGAAGGCCAAGGCTGTGGTTCCAGCCCGCGCTGCCTGTCCAGCCCCACCCAGCCTCGCCAAGGTCCCTTCTGGCGGAGCGAGAGCCGCCATCGCTTGCAGAAGGTTGACTGCGTGGTAGGGGGCCCAGAGCAAGCCAAAGGCCAGCACGATGGCGCTCACCAGCCGGCCCACTCGCCCGCACCGGCCGTGCCGTCCGGAGCCCCAGCGGGCGCCCCACAGCCGTGCCAGAGTCACGCTGTAGCAGGCCAGCGTCAGCCCAAAAGGAAGCACGAAGGCAGTCAGAGTCTCCAGGCCCAGGTGCGCGGCGGCGTGGGCCGGTGACGGGTGGCACAGCTGGCACACGCGGTCACTCCACAGGTGGCGGTAGACGGCGGCAGGGACGGCGAGCAGCAGGGCGGCGAGCCACACTGCCAGCAACAGGTGGCGGGCCAGGGCCGGGCTGCGCAGCCGGGGCGCCAGGAAGGGGCGCGTGACGGCGAGGCAGCGCTGCAGGCTGAGCAGGCTGGTGAGCAGCACGCTGGCGTACATACTGAGCGCGCACACGTAGTACACCGCCTTGCAGCCCGCCTGGCCCAGCGGCCAGGTCTGCCCGACCAGGAAGACCACGAAGAACGGCGTGAGCAGCAGCACCGCGCCGTCAGCCAGCGCCAGGTGCAGCACGAGCGTGGCCGCCAGCGGCCGTCCCCGTGCGGGTCGCCAGCCCGCCAAGCTCCACACTACGAAGCCGTTTCCGGGCAGTCCTAGCAACGCGGCCAGAAGCAGGAAGGCAGTGCCGGTGGCCCGCGAAGCCTTCCAGCTCAGCAGCGTCTCATTCCCAGGGGGCCTGTAGCAGACCGTCATTCTTCATCTCCGACAGGGGGCTAGAAAGAGCCACAGAGGGCATTGAAGGGTGGGGCCAAGGCCGTACACCAGTGATGCTGAGTGAAAAGGCTTCTCCCCACACCTCCCTCCACCTCCCTGTAACCTGCCGTCCCTCCCTCTAGGAGCCTTGACTTCTTTCAGGACTCTGAACCCCAATCCAAACATGACTCCTTAAAACCAGGTCACTTGCTCCCGGTCAGCTGACCTCCTACCTGCTGGCACCTTCCCGGAGCCCAGTGGTCACCAGGCCCACAGCCTTCACTCATGCCAGGACCTTATGAAGTCGACCTCCACCCCTCTAGGCTGGCCCCTTCTTCTTGGGCCAGCCCCAACCGTTATACCTCAGGGCAAACGTGGGCAGTGGGCTGTGAAGGGAGGGGCATAGGCAGATCTACTTACTCAGCTGGGTGCAGGCGGGGTTGTGGGTCTGCCAGAGAGCTGGGAAAGCTGCACGGTGGAGCAGCAGCCGGAAGGCCCCAGCTTCTGTGACGATCTCAAGTGAGGCGAGAACAGGGAGGGGCAAGATAGGGCTCATCCTGGCCCTTTCCCGGAGCCCCTCCCTCATGCAATTCCTTCCCATCACTAGCAGGCCCAGGCCTGTGGAAACCTGCTTCCTAGAAAACAGGATAAAGCTGAAGGGGTGCAGATAAGGTGTCCTGGAGACGCCCGAGAGCAGGAGCACTCTGCTGAAGCCTGACCCTAGGCCCCACTTCAGCTCCTGTCACTCCTCCCTCTCGACCCCAGTCTTTTCCAGTTTTCCTTCTGCAGCACTTGTGTTCTCTGGCCTCCCTGGTCAGGACTTGGCACAGAAGCTGACCCAAACTGTGCCTGTCTTCAGCTTCCTGGTGCTGCTGAGTCCTTTGCTTACTCAGTTCCCAGCCCACCCTCTCCCATCTCTTGCTTTGGGCCCTGCCCTCCACCCCCCATGCCCCAGGGCTCTCACTAGGTTGTCAATCAGCTTGTAAGGCATGGTGCTAGACCTTGGGGAAAACAGGGAGTGCAGAGTTACAAGGAGCTCTCAACCTTGTTGGGGAGTCATAACTCAACCATGAGAGGGCCACATGACAAGGCTACACCAGGGTACAAGAAGACAGGAAAGGGTACAGTGGTAGAAACAGACTGAAAAGAAGCCTCTTTTCTTGGAGAAAAAGCTTGGACATGAAGATACTTGAAATGGCCTCTGTCAGCCAGAACTGAGATTTCTAGGGAACAAGAACACCAGCACCACTGTCTTAGTTTGGATTCCTCTAAAGCAGAGCCTGAAATAAAGGTATAAGGACTCCTGGCGGGGGTGGGGGGGTCAGCTCAGTAAGAGGAGTGGGAGGACGGGGTAAGATAGGAAAGAGGATATCCAAGACGAGTGTCAGTATGTTCCGTGTGTAGACACTGGAAACCTCTGAGAAGTGCACAGAATACACATTGTTCAAGGACTCCCTGATGCCCCTATACTTCACCCTTCCAGTTTACAGGGTTTGAGTAAGCTGCCACAGCTTCTATCAAAGCATCTTCCATGTGGCTCAAACTTCTAACTGCTGTGATTCTAAGAGTAGAGGCAGAAAGGCTCCCATAAGGGAGTATCCCAAACATCCCAAGATGGGATCTGTTGGGATTCTGAAGAAAAAAAATCTCTTTCCAAAGAATTTCCATGCTTACGGCATGGGCACCACTGTATCCTTGTCACACACAAGGAGAGGAAGATATGTTCCATCTACTCCTCGCCAGAGCTTTTGCGAGGGTTTAAGAAATCTGGCTCAGGGCTGGAGCTAGTTTCTTTCATTGTTTTGGCCAACAACATAAACACCTTTATCAGTGCCAGGTGTGTTCAAGGCGTCAGCTGGGCTCAAGCCTGCATGAGAAATGTAGCTGCCTGCATCACAGGGTGGTCCAGATATTCTGTGTTTCTTTTTCAGGACACAGAGAGCAAGCTAGGGAGGCTGAGAGGCTAAGCCTCCTGGACAGGGACACAGAGATGGTGCTCATCTGAGGCATGATTGTGAGCTTCATCCTCCAGCTGAAGTCAGAGATGGGATGCAGGCTAACAGAAGCTAAAGTTCAGAGGCCATCGAAGGTCACCTCCTGTCCCACTCATATCTTTTTCATGTTCATTTATTGGCAAAAGGAAAAGGGGTTACAGAAAAGGTGGCTACCCCAGCATCTCTGAGCAGAAAGTTCTGGTGAATGAAACCAGAGAAATGTTGTCAGACCCTCTCCAACCGAGGAAATAGCAGGTAAACGGAGGCCACAGTCCCAGGCAGACCCACACATCGTGATCCGACCTCTCCTCACTCCACTCCCAGACACACAGACTCACATCTCACCGTCTCCTGGCCTTGCCCGACCTGCCTCCCTGTTTCCCACACCTAGCCACTTTGCTCCCGCTAGGCACAGCCTTTCCTGAAAGCTGCAGTTCATGGTTTTTCCAATAGGTGGCAACGCGAACAGTGCGGATCCCACACAACGCAGCTTCTGGAAGGTTAAAAGCCAGAAACAGATCCTAAAAACTCCCTCGGAAAAGGAAAACCAAAACAAAGTTCCTTCCACATTAATAAAAACACCAGAGGCCACACTCTAATCCTTTCACATAGCTCCTGTTAACCCTCGCAATGGGTGAACACCACCCCCAGCTCTACCCCCAATCCCACGCCTATGTGGCTTTTGCCGGCAACCCTACCACCGCTACCCAGGCAAGGCCCCTCCTCCTTCCCTCCCCCTGGACTTTGTCCTCCTTACTGACCAGGAAAGGGGGGGCAGAGTCCGAGTTTGACTCATCTCCCACCTCACCAAGGCTGAGAGTCCAGCTTTGCAACAGAAAACACTTCAGGCCCAGCACAGAAGCCACAGAGAGGCAACCCTCCCATTGCTTCTTCTTACCATGGATTACCTTCCGGCCTTGAACCCCAAAGACCTACTCAGGTAACCCCTAGCCCTTCCCTCTACCCTCCAACTCTGGGGATGGGGCAGGCAGGGTGACAAACCTTACCACCCCAAGGAGACTCTTCTCCTGTCCTTCACCTACACAAGTTAGTCCAACCCCAACCCCACTGCATGATCTTCACCCCGTTGGCTCAGTCACAAGTCTAGAACGCTTCCCCAAAACTTCCAGCCACTCCACCCCACCATCCCACTAAATTCAGAGCCCCTCTTCTTTCCTTCCAAACTACCAGGTCAGTATCCAGCATGAGCTCCGAGTTTGGCCGTAGAGTCTGGAGCTCAGCTCCACCTCAGCGACCTTTCCGTGTCTGTGATCACAAGCGAACAATCCGGAAAGGCCTGACAGCTGCCACCCGGCAAGAACTGCTAGATAAGGTAAATGAGCCAGGTTCCTGGGGCCCCACAGCAGGAACAGCTAAGGGGGTCGAGAAGCGGCAGCTTAGAATGATGGAGCAGAAAGGATGGAGGTCACATAGCTGCCGCTCCCTCTAAAGGCTTAGAGCGAGTTAACCCAATGATCTCTTCTGTTGGAGTCAATTCATTTATTTTCCAAGTATAGTCACCTTGGTACTCAATGCTTTGTAACTCATCAGACTTGCTACTCAGTGCATTTTCACATAAAAATTTTGTCCCAGTACTCATTGTGTAGTACATGATGCACATGTTCTCAAGATGATTGCCTCATGACTGGGTACCTTTTCCAGCCAAAATAATTTGCTTGGAACTTGTCATTTTTGGTACCTCATCATACATGCCAGAACCAATTAATAAGCATCAACATACTACATCATAGGCTTTGTTGTCTTTTTTTTTTTTAATGTAGGTCTCACTGGCCTTGAACTCAGAGTGATCCTCCTGCCTCAGCCTCCTGAGTGCTAGAATTACAGGTGTATACTACCATGCCCAGTTCTCATGGGCTTTTCTTTGGGAGTAGAAGGAAACAGGGAGAGGTCTACCTCTAGGGATGGAATTCATAAGTCAGGAATAGTGATTTATATGAAAAAAACAAATTCAAATCCTGATTTTTCTACTTCATATGAAATGAATAAAAAACATGTATGTAAAATCCTCAGATAGCTCACACTGAGTGTACCAGAAGTTAAATGGCACTAAATGGGGAACACTGTGGGTGGAGGAAGTGAGATGGAACATCGTAGACAAAACAGAAGTATGGATTTCAAAATAACTTGGCCAGACTTTTTTTAAACTGGGTTCTTGGTTATGTCATCTAGTCTGGTCTCAAACTCCTGAGTTTAAATGATCCTCTTGCCTCAGCTTTTTAAGTAGCGGGGACTACAGACATGTACCATCACACCCAACTCCTGGCTAAATTTTTAAAATTCCAAACCAGTAAGAGTGGCTTATAGACAGCAGACAAAGGTGACAATGACATGGTAGGAGAAGTTGGAAGTGTAAGTCAATGGCAGTGTTTACCTGACACATACAAGGCTCTGAAATCAATCCTCAGCACTATCACATGCACATAAACGGTCACACCTAGTAACAGCTCCCCAGTGACTGAAGATATTGAGGTGACACTTAGCAAGGGATGGCAAAGCACCAGGATGTGGAGCTGGTGTATCAACCAGGACTAGAGCTAACCAATGGATGTCGGGCAGCTAAGGAGGGGAGGGCAAAGGTGTGAGATCTCTCTCTGCTTCTTGCCATGAGGCAGGCACTAGAGGCCCTGTTGCTGAGTGGAGTGCTAACACTGGTACTAGAAGAGGATGGGACTGCTGTGGACAGTGAGGACTTCTTCCAGCTGCTGGAGGATGACACATGCCTGATGGTGCTAGAGCCTGGGCAGAGTTGGAGCACTAGGGTAAGAGGCCCATACTGGAGCTGTTTAGGTCACCAATGCTCTACAGCTCACCCTAGCTTCTTCCTGGCCCAACCCTGATCTTGGGGCAGAGGCACCGGGAGAGCTATGGAGCTGTCAAGGACCCAGTCCAGGAGAATGGGCCTGACCCAGTGCTGATGGGGGACAGTTGTGGGTGGCATGGTGTGACGGTACACTGCACTGATATGGGTGCCCTACAGAGTGGGATGCTGTCATATGGCCTGGGCCGAGAGAAACCAAAACACAGTAAGGACATTGCCCGCATCACCTTTGATGTATACAAGCAAAATCCTCGAGACCTCTTCGGCAGCCTAAACATAAAAGCAACGTTCTACGGGCTGTACTCTATGAGCTGTGACTTCCAAGGAGTGGGTCCAAAAAAAGTACTCAGGTCAGAGATCAACATTTCATACAACCCTTTCCTTATAGCTATGTGGCTCCCATAATTCTATCTCCTACACCCATTCATCCCCACTGAACTCCCCCTTGTAAAAAACGCCAGCTTTCAGGGGACTCTTGGTTTTGTCTCAGCAGCTGATTTCCTCTTGTCTCTGCGTTTCAGGGAGCTCCTCCATTGGCTCTCCAAGTTGCTGCAAGGCCTTGGCCATATTCTGCTGGGAGTTTCCTCTACCCTTCGCCATGTAGTCGAGGGGGGTGAGCACTGGCAGCGTCAGGGTCGCCTCCATCCCTACTGAGAAGAGTCTGAACTTTTGCCCCAGGCTTGTTCCATGAGACACGCTGTGAGGACTGTGACAGCATCCCATTTCAGGACCCGCAGGCAGTGCAGACTAAACAACACTTGATTTCCTCACTGACCTCTGACCCACAGCGATGGAATCCATCAGCATAATGCTTTACTCCCCCAACCAAACTCTCTCCTAAACATCCTATCCTGCCCTGCCCACATCTGCAGCCTCCAACCTACTCTGAAAGGCCACAACCTGTTCCCAAGCATCGAGATGCCACCCTGAATTGCTGCTGCATCCTTACTAACTCCCAATCCCTAAGCTCCCCATTGCACTGATGACAGCCTTCTCTGACTTTATCTTGAGATCTCTATTTCCTTGTGTCTTTTACCTAAAAATAAAATCCCAATAAAAATATAAAATGTTTTATCAAGACTTTTGACTCCAATTTAAACCAGGAAAGGGACAGGATAGATGGCCCCATTCCCCATCCTATCAGTGTCTAGTCTCAGATCTCAAGGCCTTAGCCTTCAAGTATTGAGTTCAACACCCGCCTCCGCTTGGCCACTGCATTCTGCTGCTGTTCCCAAGCTTCTCGTCGCTTCAGGAAAGTAGTGAGGGCCACATTGCGAGCCACATGGTGGCCAAAAGGGTCCCTGATCAGCTCCTGATTCTGCTCCCCTGCAAAGGAAACCACTCATGATTAGTGCCACCCTCATTTGGAGACAGATTTTACTTGGAGTGAAGGTCCCTCCATTCTCCCCAACCCTGGACCTGCCCCTATGATAAACACCTTATTCTCCAAAGAAGAAAAGCCAGGAGGAGGGATGGGAACAGAGATTGTAAGATCAGTCAGTGGAGGGCAAGGCAAGAGCAGACTGCTGAGGACCAGTAACCAAGACCACCATTGGGAACTGAACCCTCTGTTGAACTTAAGTCCACTGCCTAGGAGCCTAGCTATTTGGTGTAAGAGAAGGGAATTTTGAAGTTTGGAAACATCAGAGACACGATGATACTCACCTAGCTCTGCAGCAATTTCCTTCCGAGCCCCCAGTGCTGCTCCACTCCAGATGGCATCTAGAACACGGCTACCATGGCGACTACAGGCCAGAGCCACATATTGTCCCTGCATTGAGACAAACAAGCTAAGTCATTCTAGGAAAGCATATGAAAGTGCTTTGGCAGGGAGGGGAAACAAAGTTTCAAAAGAGCTTAGAGACTGAGTCAAAGAGTCTTCGAAGTGCATTTCCTATCTCAACTCTAAGGTACAGTCCTGAGGAAGCTCATTTTCCCTAAAGGGATAACAGAGGGAAATCAAGCAGAAGCCAGAATTCTAACCTTTAGGGTCTGCAGCACGTGGCGGCGCTGTTTCCGTGTCACACAGGGGCTGGTCAGGATGGCATCCATTACATGAGAACCAGCAGGGCTTTGGGCCAGAGAGAGAAGTTGTGGTCCTGTCAAGGAACCCAGACTTCGAAGTACAAGACCAGGGTTAGAGAAGTGCAACAGATGCTGAAGCAATAGGGAACCAAGTACTGTCACTTCACCTAGGGCCCTGGTCGTGGCTATTTCTACCTGGAAGCAAGAAGACAGGAAATTAAGGGGCAGTGATCAAGCCATGTGGGTGAGTTCATCCTCAGGGCAATGCCACCTTCATTTAGATAATGTCAGAAATCTTACCACTTCACTCAAGGGGCTCCCTAAGCCCAGCGAGGCCTGGCCCCAGTGAGACACCAGTTCAGCCTCTCCATTACTCACCTGGTGCTCTGCAGGCACTGCCCCTTCCTCCTCAGTAAGTCCATAGTATACCTCATAAGCCATCAAAGTGGCAAAGAGAGGCACACAAGCCACCTGCCGGGAAGAAGGCTTTGCACAGTGGAATGCCTAGAAAACAAAAGACATGATGATTCTAAGAACTACCTATTCCTAATCTCTACTTTATAAACAGAGAAAACATTTAGGAAAGGTAAGAAAGCTTGATTCCACTAGAAAGTAAGCTTTAAGAGGGCCAGATCTTATCTGCTGTAGCCCAGCCTCTATACATGTAACAGAGATCAAGTAAACACTTATCCCTTAAATAAACTTCTCTCAACTGTGGGAAATAATTTTTATTCTAGAGCTGTGAGATGGCTCTTGCATATAATTTTTCCCTGATCTGTGAATTCCCTTGGCATTAGACCTCTTGGATTCAGTAGTGCAATGACTAAAAATTAGATACATCCTAAAGCAGAATTTAGACTGCAAGATAAGCCAATTGTAAGTAACAATTACTCACCTCCGACAACAGCTGTAAGACCTGGGTTTGGTGAGCCCCAAGTCTGCGGCAGGCCCCCACAAGGGCAACAACTACTCCTGTGTGGCCCTGGGCCAGGATAGCTTCCAGGGCAGGACTCAGCTCCTCAAACACAGGGGACAGCTAAGGAGAAACATTGGATGCAGAATCTTTGGAATCCTGGTAAGAATGAACTAAGTATTTCAGAGAAATCTTCCTGCTGAAGACAACCAGAAGTACTAGCTAAAATATAATAAAAATATTTGCCAATGTCAATACTTCGGATTGGCTGAATAAGCCCAAGACACAGGGGCAGAGAGGTGTCACCTCACATAAAGAGGGAATGTTAAGCAGCCCCTTCCTTAGTGTAAGGGAGAACTAGAAATAACCTGCCCTTCCTTTCCAGCTGCCAACCCATAAGCCCAATGGGAAGCCCACCCTGGTGCTAAACAGTAAAGGAAAAGAAAAGCAATGCCAATAGCCCAGTGTCATGCAGATTTGTAACTAAGAACCCAGAGTATTGGGTAGCCATGAAACTTAAGGCTGCTGTGAATTAAGACAGTCTCCTGCCAGTACCTGCATCTAAGCAGCTAAAACAAACCCCCTCTGGGAGGAGGGCATCTCCATCCTAAGCTCACAAAAACCCTGAATAATAACTTTACAAAAGCAATGGGTAATGGGCACTGTCAGAGATATACACAGGCAGGCACACAATAAAATAATACCCAATAAATGACAGCAGGAAAAAAATCCAACCTAGATTTCCAACTCACCAGCTCAGGAGTACTGATTGCATCCAATAAGCGCTGCAAAGGGAAGTTAGCAATGGGATGTGCAGCCAAGGTCTGCAGCTGACCCTGAAAATGATCCTCAAAAAGGCTCTGGAGTTTTGGGGGCTCCAACACCAGCAGCACCTGCTCTAGGAGTCTGGAGCTTGTCTGATCCCTCAGAAATAGCAGTAGAGGGCTGAGGACAAAGGAAAGAGGATTAGGCAATTGTAACTCCATTCTTCCAAAATGCAACTGTACCGCATTATCTCACTCATTTCACACAGCCCCACCAACTCTGTCTGATTCCAAGGCCCTGACCATACCTGCCATCTGCTGAGGCATTACGAGCACTCAAGTAGCCAATCGTAGTATTGCAGAGATGTGCACAAACCTGGGGCAGTTTGCGGTGTAAGATCTGTAAAGCCACTTGAAAGCAGAAGCTGGAAATCTTGTCAGTGATAAACACTGTGAGAAGAGGGCAGAAATAATTAAGTATTTTGTCTAAAACTCCAAACCCAAACAACCTGTAAAAACCTTGAGCAACAAGGTACAAGGGACTACAGACACAAAGCATACCCATAGAATACTTTGCAGTATCAAGCCAGACCAGATTCTAAGACAGGAGGAATGATCTGACCTAAGGACTTTGATTAGTAGTAATCAGCTCGAAAAAGGTGGATCCCAGACCCTCCTCTAAATTCCCTCCTTACCAGCAATGTCCTTCAGAAAGCAGGAACTCAGGTCCTGAAGACAATTCAAGAAGGTTTCAGGGACCTCAAAATCAGTTTGCTTACATTCCCAAATTGGGGCCCTTAGAGCTTCTAAAGAATCAAAAACAAGTGCAGTGGTGAGACCCAAACTGCCATCCAGAAGGAAGAATTCCATAGATGAACAAGGATTCAGCTTGGAGATGCAGAACAGATATGAAACGACTGAAATGTCTCTTCTAGATGACGAACTAAGACATTTCTATTTTAATTTTTTGAGAAATTTCAATCAGTTCCCTTATGGTCCATAGTTCAAACTCCTCAGCTAGGTATGGATGGTATTCCAAAATCAGGCCTTAAACTCTTTGACCATATTTCTGTTTTTCAAAATTTAAATCATGGCCTATTGTACCATGAAATAAAGTTAGTGAGCTTGCCCAGCATTTTGTTGATGAACAGAGTAGAATAAAATTATAAATAAAAGAAAATACCAGAGTGTATTGCATATAGTTATGTGTATTATTTCTTAAACTTTTGTTTCAGCCCAGTATGTATACATGTACATAGATATATGACTATATATATATATTTACATACGAGTCATGTTTTTAAAAATTTCCTGTGAATTATGGTTTTAAAAAAATAATTTGAAGACTATAGCTGTATTTCAATCTCTTCCTCTTCCTGCCCCCATACTAATAACTGACGCCCTAAACACATCTGTACATCCTCACCTCAAGGCCTGTGCACACAATGATCTTTGGTCTTCAGAGCTTTGAGCTAATTTCTCTGCTAATTTCCCAAGATCAAACCAACTAATGAAGACTTGCTCTTCTGCTAGCTTACTCTTTTTTTTTTTTTTCCTGAATTTCCTAAACTCTCCTTCCCACCAGGTCCAGTCACCTTTCTTGTCATACTTACCAGACGACTGGGAGCTACGGGGCCTCATTCTCTCGGACTGCAGAAGAGTCCCTCCTAGCACCTGAAGCAGAGTTCTGACCACGAAGCTGCCATGTGTGTCTCCACAGTAGAAAAGAAAATCATCACACACCTCAGAAGCCAGACCCAGGACCAGCTTCTCCAAGGCTTCCAAAGTACCATTCTTCCCATCTTCTTCTTCCTCCTCCATCTCCTCCTCCTTCCTCTCCTCTCCTGCAGGATTCGACAGCAATCGGGGCAACTGCAGCAAAGCACTTTGCAATACATGGACCCCGCACCG
The DNA here is from genome assembly GCA_004027455.1 of Hydrochoerus hydrochaeris. Classification (NCBI taxonomy): domain Eukaryota; kingdom Metazoa; phylum Chordata; class Mammalia; order Rodentia; family Hydrochaeridae; genus Hydrochoerus; species Hydrochoerus hydrochaeris. The sequence goes on along the minus strand of PVLA01006675.1, from coordinate 59,961 downwards.
ATGACAGGCCACAAAACGAAAGTTGGAGCGCAGAGCAGCCCATATTTGACATAGCGGCTTTAAAGGACAGAACCCCAGGAGTTCCTGCAGCATCTCACTGCCAGTCCTGTTTGTGGCCAAGGCTAGGGCCTGAGCTTCCACTTCCTTCAAAATGTTATGCACCATCAGTTCTGGGAGGTGGGGTGGGGAGGAAAGAAATACTTTAAAGACTGAAAAGAGAATACGGTTATGTTCTATCACCTAACCAAGGGGTAGAGGGCGGGGGCCGAAAAAGAGGACATGAGGGATAAAACTAATTCCCCGCACTCTGGAGACCCTAGAAAGTTTGTCTCTCTGAGGTTTTACGCTCTCGATCCCACCTCTTAGTTTCTCCCTACCTCTTTCTTCCCCGGCTTCGGGGGCCTCCTTCAGCGCTGTCAGCGCCCGTCGGAAATACCCCAGAGCTTCGGGGCTCAGGTGTGGATGCTCATCTACAGCCGACTTTGAGCGCCGGTCGTCAGGCGGCCGAAGATGCCGTTCGCGGCCTAGTGGGGGTCGCCCTGACCCCTTGGGCCCGCGTCCCCGCTTGCCGCCAGCTGGAAACCGGCGCCGCGCCTTTTGGGGGGAGCGTGAGCTCAGCCCCATAAACGCGTCGTGACCTCTCAGTCTGTGAGAACGCAGGCTGCAAGACTCTCACGCCGCTAGGCGTGGACTCCGAGCTGACAAGAGTTAGAAACGCCGGCGCGCTCCTGGCGCAGCGTATTGCGTCATAGCTGCGCGACGACCCAAGCGAGCTGCAGTGGGTGAGCCTTCCCGACGGCCAGCCAATCACTGCAGGTTTTAACCCCAACCCAGAACTGCGTACTTTGCCATCGTACTTTGCCACCGTACTTTGCCGTCGTACTTTGCCATCGTACTTGGAATCGTCTGTCTTCTAAGTAGCCTGCATCTTCCCGACCAGCACGTGGACTTTCTCCCCAGCCTGGCACTCCGACAGATAAGAGTCACTTTGTCCAGTCTGTTGTCCAGAGTTAAAGTTCTCCCACAATCGTATAAAACGGCCTGGAGAACTAAACGTACCAGGGACTCCAGAGGCACTGCGGTAAGGCGCACCTGACCTGAAAGCCACGCCCTGGCTCGATCCCTGAGGAGCTCCCTGGCCAGAGTCCCCAAACTAGTTAGCTTCACTCACAGGATCGCAGCAGGCGTGTCCCATCTAGCTTTCTTCTCCCAGAGCCCCCCAGAAAGAACAGTCAGCCCAGCTTGGAGCCCGAACTCGATTGTTCTCTAGGGAAACTTAGCTCTCTTCAAAGGATTCCAGCCTTGGCTGCTCTCCTACCCTAACCGTAGGCCCTCCTCCAGCCACAATCTGCAGGCTTCTATCAAAGCTACTCTTTGCTTCACAGATAACCCCCTTTACTTGAGTCATGGCATCTCTCATGAAGGGCCAAGTGTGTGTGGTAACTGGTGCCTCCAGGGGTATTGGTCGAGGCATTGCCTTGCAGCTCTGCCGAGCAGGTGCCACAGTTTACATAACTGGCCGCAACGAGGATACTCTTCGGGTCGCTGCTGAGGAGGTAAGTGACCACCTGAGTGACTTCTTCTAATTAACCAGTCTTTGGAGGCCAGTCCTTTAGCAGACATTTTAGTATTCTTCAACAAAACATAACTGTTTACTCAGAGTATAATAAATAAACTCTATAAGTAACGAATTTCACTACCAAGGGAGTTTTAAGGCAAAAAAAAAAAAAATTCTGAGAGTTTCAGGGGTTTTGGAAATTTCAACTAAAGGCTTTTAGACCTCAGCTTTTCTCTATTTTAGGTAAAACATGACTGAACTATGTACTTTCACTTGACTTCTCTACTGGATTTTAGTAAAATAAATATTTGAGTACCTCTGGTTTGTTACCCAGACCAAAATTAGTAAAATATAATTTCTGCTCTTAAGAGTCCAGCAGGAAGTCAGATACAAAAACCAACCACTTCAATGTAATATAATAAGAGATCCACACAGCAGCCTCCAGGTGTGGAGGTGCACAGAGATATAATAAAGGGAGGAGTTAAGGAAAACATTCTGGAGGACTTGAAAGGTAAGAATTAGATAAAGAAGGCCTGAGAATATTTCTCAGTGCTAGCGCCCCCTCTGAGCATTCGAGTTCAATCTGCAGCATGCATGGAGGAGCAGGGAGAATGGCGAAAGTATGAAATTGTTATATGACGCAAGGGAGTAGTGAGACATGCTATCAAGCAAATAATGGCTCTTAAAAGTCGCTGGCAAAGGGCCGTAGATGTAGTTCATGTTCAAAGCAAGCACTCTACCACTGAGCTAAATCCCTGGTTTCGCAATTTTTAAACCTGAGATCCCAGTTCACCTTACTCTTGGGTTGGGAGTACCCAACCACTTCTTGAAATTCCTCAAACAGACACCAGGGGGTGATATTGCCTGCCATGTTGACCGCTGATTTTGATTCCTCTGATCACCTTCAGTTCCCAAGCCCGCTTGAGTTGGAGACATTGCGTTATGTTTCACACTAGTGTGCAACTGTAAGCTCATGTCTTCTGTTCTTCCCCAGGCACAATCCCTTGGAGGCAAGTGTGTGCCTGTGGTGTGTGATTCAAGCCAGGAGAATGAAGTGCGAAGCCTATTTGAACGAGTAGCTCGAGAACAGAATGGGCGTCTGGATGTGCTGGTCAATAATGCCTTTAGTGGAGTTCAGGTACCCTTTGAACTTGATCCAGCTCCATACTCCTTACCTTCCTCTCTGGCTCCATTCGTTGTCCCCTCCATTACCCAGCCCTTTACAGCTTTCTGCCTTCAGATCATCCAGTCATTCCCCCTCCCTGTGTCTTCTAGCCAATCCTGAAATCCATTGGTAAGACATTCTGGGAACTCCCTGCATCCATTTGGGATGATATCAACAATACTGGACTCAGGTGTGTGCTCCCCTTTTCCCACTGCAATAGCCTGGACTCCCCTTCTTGGCCACCCTGAGGACCTGAACCTTTCCCCATGTGCATTCTCCTCCCTCTGGCCTCCGTAATCTCATTCTTCTCCCTTCTGCCCTACTTATCTTTGGAGTAATTCCATCCAGCTGAGTCTCTGTACCTGAGAATGCCAACTTTGTTTCTATCAGTTATTCTCATTGGAACAAACTGTTGGCTGTGTTCCTGCCTCACTCTCTGCCCATCTAAATACAAGACCCAGGACGAGCCTCACTATGTCAGTAATGCATACGGCCTGTGGTCTGCATTTTCAAAATCTCTTAGAGGGAAAATTTTTTAGATCAAGAGGACGCTAATAAGAAAGAATGGGCACCTGCCCCCCTCATGCTCCATAGCCTCACTGTAGACCCACAGGTAAGTGCACTTACTTCCAGGTCAAGTTGGGACTGCAGGAGTGTCACAGAGTCACAGGTACATTTGGCATGGGAGTGGAGCACAGTACATCATTAGAATTTACCCAGCATTATATATGCAGCTATGTCCTGTGACCCTCTCAGATAACTAAACTACACTTGATAGAAGTGACCAGTCACTGGTAAAAGTAACCAAGAAGTCAAATCCATCAATTTTGCTTCATATTTTCTTAGTACAATGTTAAACAAAGCCTTGCTAATGGGCATGGTGAAACAGGTTTAGGAGGCTGTTATGGTTGATACATTGTGTCAACCTCAGCAGTTTAGAAGTTTAACTAAAAGACAGCAGGGAGCCAGGGTTCTTGTAAATATCTGCATCCTGAAGGGCATAGAGATTTTGTGAGTGCTAGATCTGTCTTAGGGTTTGAGGGGGTAGCCTGCTTACAATATAAGGGAGAAAAAGAGGCTTGTTCCCCTGTTTTGCTCTGGCTGCTTTTGCTGGCTGCTACCTTGAAGTGTTGCCCCAGTGCCATGCCACCCTGCTTTGGAGCCAGCTGTTTATGGACTGAAACCTCCACAAAATAAGCTAAATAAACCTTTCCTTGCTTCATTTGGGGTGCAGGGTATTTTGTCTCAGCAATGAGAGAAAAGTAACCAAGACAGAGGCTGAGGTAGGTGAATCACCATGCATTCAGGGCCAGCCTGGGCTACATAGTGAGTTCAAAGCCCACCTGAACTACATAGTGAGACCCTGTCTAAAAAAAAAAAAAGCCTTCCCTACCTTCAGTCTATAAATACCTTCAACATCTTTTAGTCCATCTGTGCGTTTTTCTTTCTTTGGTTGGTTGGTTGGTTGGTTGGTTGAATTTTTGAGACAGAGTCTCACAGTATACTATGAGCTGGCCTTAAACTGGCTATGTAGCCCACACTGGCCTCAAATTCATAACCTTCCTACTTCAGCCTCCTAAGTGCTGAAATTGTAGATGTGTGCCACCATGCCTGGCTGGGTTTTCCTATTTTAAATGTTGTGTCCTTCTGGAATTCATTTTGAAATAATAAATGAAGTAAAAGATCAGTCCTCAACCCAAATAACTGGGCAGGTGTCCCAAGTCCATTTACTGAAAGACATCTTCTTCCATTGATTTGAAGTGTTTCCTTTATACTATGCTATATGAGTACTTACACTTGGGTCTGATTATTGGCTGTTTTGTTTCATTGACTCATTTGTCTACTGTTATACCAGTCGTAAGTCCTTTTAACTATTATGTCATTGTACGTTTTAGTATGAATGATGATGAGATAAAATCCTTCTTGGCCACAAGTCAGAATTGGTCTAGCTACCCTCACATGTTTATTCTTTTCATTGTTTGGTGTTTGTTTAATTTTTTACCAGGAATCAAACTCAGGACTCTCTACTTGCCAAGCAGACATTGTGCCACTGAGCTATGTCCCCAGCTTTCATTGTTCTTTAGATTATTTTGTCAATTCCTTCAAAAAACCTTAGTAAGATATAACTCAAATTGACTAGATGTATGGATTGATTTATACAGAACCAATGTTTTGTGTGCTGTTCTTCTTAACTTCAAGTAATTTAAGTTGTGCATGTTTTACAGTTTGAGTTTTTCCTTGCAGACCCTAAACATTTCTTGTTTTTCCCCCTGAACCATTTTGTGTGTGATTGGTATTGTTATAGAGCTCTTTTCTTCTTTTACATCTAAAGATTGTGGTTGTTCATCTTTCAGTGGTTAATTTTACCTGTTTTCCTCTTAGAATGTGTCCCCTGCTGCCTCTCTACAGCCGACACACACACACACCTGCCCCTCACTGACTGCAGCCACTCCTGTGCACAGGAGCACCCACAGGCTGAACACAGGCCAGCATTAACCAGTTTCTTTCTTCTAGAGGCCACTACCTGTGCTCAGTGTATGGGGCACGGCTGATGGTACCGGCTGGCCGGGGGCTTATCGTGGTCATCTCCTCCCCAGGGGGTCTGCAGTACGCTTTTAACGCCGCCTATGGTGTGGGCAAAGCTGCGGTAAGGACCCAGTCACATAGGAGTTAGGAGGTATAGCATACTAGTGGTACTTAGAGCTTGGGAGGACCAGTCCCCAGTGGACAGAATAGGAAAGCTGCCCGGCCCACCTCTCTCCCTCTGCCGCTCCATGGACAGTTCCTTTCTTGGACTCCCCTTGTTCTACCAGAGTAGGTATCACATGGAATGGAGGGCAGACCTCAGGGATCCTGGTATCCCCTTGTTCTACCAGAGTAGGTATCACATGGAAAAGAGGGCAGTAGAGACCTCAGGGATCCTGGGAAGGGCAGGGGCCTGAGGCATTCCCGCTGGCAGCAGGGAGGGTAGAGGAGGAAGGTGACATGGCCAGGTGCCCTGGCTCTCATTCCACCTTCTGTTCCTCCACAGTGCGACAGACTGGCTGCTGACTGTGCCCACGAGCTGCGGCGCCATGGAGTTAGCTATGTGTCCCTCTGGCCAGGAATAGTGCAGACAGAACTGCTGCGGGATTACATGGCAAAAGAGGAGCAACCTGAGGATCCCATGTTCAGTCGGGTTAGCAAGGGGAGGGGAAGGAAAATAAAGAATGCAGAACAGTTAGCCGCTCCATCTTCAATATCAAGAGTGACTATTCCCACTTCTCAAGCATTTACTAGAGCAGCATGCACAGGGCTAAGCACTGTGCACACATAATTTTAATCTTGTAAAGGAAATAATATCTCCATTTTACAGATGATGAAACTGAATCCCAAAGAGAATAAGAAACATTCTAGGGCTGGAGACAAAGTCAAGTAATGGAGCGTGTATTTAGCATGTGCAGGCCTTTGATTCAGTCCCCAGCACCGAAGAAAAGAAGGGAAGGAGGACGGGCATGGACAGACCAACTCATTCCAAGTCAGACATGGAAAGGCTGTCTACTTCTGGAGCCCATGTACTTGACGCTGGCACTGAAAGCCCCAAAGGTCCAGACCCTAGTTAGCATTATCAGATCTCCACTTAGGAAAGGCAGCAGGTCCTGGGGTATAGTACAGGGCTCAGCTGAATGTGGGAAAGAGTGGCTGTGGTATCTTCTAAGACACTGGGTCCTGTCGGCCCCACATGAGGTCTTTGGCCTCTCTTCCTCCTGGAACAGAAGCTGAAGAGAAGGAAAATTTAGGCAGTGCTCTTGGAATTAATGTTTTGTTTCTCAACCTGTTTTTCAGCTCAAAAGAATTCTCTCAGCACAAGAAACCACAGAAATGAGTGGCAAATGTGTGGTGGCCTTGGCAACAGGTAAAGACATTGGGGCAATCTGATAACAAGAAAGGGCATGGAGGATCCACAGGACAGTGGCACCCAGTGCCCAGTTTGAGTTTGGGAGGTGGTTGAGAAAAACTCCCAAGTTCTCTATAGCTTTTGAAGGTTCAGTGGGTCAAGATTCCCTGTGTCAGGTTTGCCCATATGGCTTCTGGGAGTTAAGGTGAAGAAAACAGTTTTCCAGGGTTCCTAGCTTGTCTCAGTCCCAGCCCATTGGGCCCAAACCTTGTCACTCTGCACCATTTCCACACCCACCCTCTCTAACTGTGTGTGTGCCGTAGACCCCAACATCCTGAAGCTGAGCGGGAAGGTGCTGCCATCATGTGACCTTGCTCGACGCTATGGTCTAAAAGATGTGGATGGTAAGAGCTCCGACCCAGCAGCCAGCCTTGACTGCTGTTCCTTCAGTCCCTGCCCATGCCTTCCCCTCAGTATCTTCAACCAAGGTTGGGATGAGGCGTGAAAAAGCATCTGATCTTCCTGCTCCTCCTCCTGTTGTCCCCAGGCCGCCCTGTCCATGACTATTTGTCCATGAGCTCTGTTCTCCAGTATGTCTCCCACCTGAGCTGGTTGGCCTCCTGGTTGCCTGGCTTCCTTCGCATGCCCAAGTGGCTTATCACACTCTACACCAGCAAGTTCTGACCTCCTGGCCTGATGTTAATGCTCTGTTTCTCTGCCCACTTGGGCTCTGGTAGTTGGACCTATCTCTGTGGAACAAAGCAGCCTCGTTCACCTACTAATGCCCTTGGTTTCTTCTGGGCCTGTGTGGTGAGTTCTGAGGTCCTTCAGAGGACCCTCTATGTGCCTGAGTTGTCTTTGTCCTTACCTTCTACTTCTTGTTTCAGTATCAAAAAATGCACTGGAGGCTAATAAAGGTTCTTTCCCCTTCAGTGTGTTTGCGAGTGCTGACTCTACTTGGAAACATGCAGTAAATACTTGAGGAAAAGAGGCATAGGTTCTCAAAGGCTGTGTTTGTAGAACAAGGCCCCTTTCCTCAACCCTGTTCCTGCTCTTCCCTACAAGTCTATTTCCTGTGTCCTGTCTGGGAAACAGTTCTTCCATGACTAGGAATACCCAGGCTCACTCTGCTTTCATGCATTACTCCACCATCTCTTCAGGGATGCCTGCTGCTCTCTAACTGGGCCCAAAGATGGATTCCTTGGTGTGTATGATTTCCTGGAACTGAGGAAGAAGGTTCTATCTCAATCCAAGTGAAACACACAGGACTAGCTGATGGCACTGACACACTCCCATGCTTCCACATGGAGTGGTATCACCTGAATTGCTTTCCTCCCAGCTGATGGCATGAGCCCTTCTGGGCTACCTTGTCTCCTCAGCAACTGGTTACACTGCCACCCAGTGCACAATGGCTTCAGAAAGCCAAGGGCAGGTCTCCAAGAGCCACAGGTGTCAGCCACAAAAGCACACTGAAGCAGGCATCAGGCTCAGAATGGAAAAAAGAGGGTGTGAAAGATTTGGGCAGACACTGACACAGTCAGCTGTAGAGTTAAGCAGAGGGCCGGCTTGATTTAGACTTGTATTTAAGCAAGCTCACTGGACTCAAGTGTGGGCCAATAGAGACAACCCAGTATCAGTATTGTCAGGGACCTGATGGCAGTAGTGGTGTGAGCCCAAGAGATACTGTGGGAGGTAGCATCTACAGACGGGAGTTGGGCTGGTGCAGAACTGCTGGGGTATTACCCTGGCATTGGGGACCATGAGACCAGCAGCAGGAAAGAATATGAACAGTGAAGGAGAAGCCAACTTGCCCTGAGTTAGTCCTAATAAGACACTGTGGGTCTGGCTGAGATGCAGCCCCCCCTCACTGGAGCAACTCAAGATGCTTGTTTGGTCCCTGGAAGATCCAAAAGGAATGATGGTATTGAGATTCTTGGCATTTTTTTTTATTTTAAAGAGAATAAAGCAAAGCAAAACAGCACAAAACAGATCAGAGCAAAACAATGCAAACAACACAGGACTAGTTTGCATTTTTAATCTGTACTTTTCAGAGGTAACACATTCACATGGCCCAGAATCTAACAGACTTGGAAGGGTTACAGTGAAAATTCTCCCATCCCTGCCCACTAGTGCCCAGTTCCCAACCCGAAGGCAGCCAGTGCTGCCATACTCAGCCACACAGAGAGCCCACACCAGAACGGCAAACACAGAAAGAACAGAGCTGACTGTGCAAGCTGGCCGTTCTCCACCTGCAGGATTATTTTCCAGTTTCTAAGGCCTGTTCTAGCTTTGTGTCCCACTTCTAAGCAAGACAGCAGTCCTGGGCCTGGAAACCTGGCCTCGCATGGGTCCTTATGTAGCTGTTCCCATCAGCAGAAATTTCTCTGTGTCACTAGCAGGAAGGTAAAAGTGTGTGTGATGTCTTGAGGGGAGAATAAGAGCCATAGAAGGCTGCTGTGAAGGCCTAGAAGAGAACAACCCAAGCCGCCCAGCCCAGGTCTAGTCTTCACAGCAGCAGACTCACACCAGGACTGTGAGATGCACATCATACTGAAGAGGTCCTTCTAGAGCAATCACCCAAGGGTCAGCAGTGGCAAAGCGAGGCAGACAGTAGAGACTCTGCCCCGAAGAGAGCTGCCCTTTCTTCTTCCTTATCCCTACTTCTTCCCACCCACAACCCCCAAAGGTCTCGACAGTGTCTAAAGTGTCATGGGATGCGGCTGGTCCCTTTGGTTGTTTGGCCATCCCTTTATAGAGTCCTGCAGTGACCTCAGAAGTCACTGTGCCGCAGCCCCTCCCCATCATCTCAGTGTCCCTGATCCTCACCCCTGGATTGGTCCATCCCATCCACAAAGCTCCTCCTCCCCTCTGCCTCCTTCTGCCTCCATCCTCTCAGCCCTCCCATCCTTCTGCTGCTCCCTGTGACCCACAGTCCCCTCACCTGCCTCCTCCACTGGCCCCTCCACTGCACTCTTTTTCTCTAACCTCCCATCTCACAGTGCCCAGCCCTGGGCAGGGAGGGTCAGACGTGTACAGGCAAGCCTGTGAGACAGGTTCAACTCTCAGAGTATTCTCAGAGCACCACAGTAAGACCCAGGGTGGGGTCACTACAGCCAAGCTTCTCCCCAGGTTCAACATAGCTTTTTTCCTTTCACATCTCACCTTCCTGCAGGGTTGCAACTTTCTGACCCCTGCCCTTCTCTGTCAAATCCCACCTCCCACCTGTAGGGAGCCAAGGGGCCTGGTCCATCTCAGTCCATCCTGATTCCCTGCGTGAAACCATCCATAGCCAGATGCCCAACACACACAGACACGCACACGCACACACACACACACGCACACCTGTTGGTGCCTCCTCACAGCAGTCATCCCCAGAGCTTCATACTGAACTGCAGAGGAGGCTGGATTCGCCCCAGGAGTGACCAGCAGCTACGGAGCATCACAGGCTGGATACCATCTGTGGTATCAAACACAGCAGATCAGTTTTAAAGCTGTGAAAACAGATTTTGTTCATTAACAATAAGGGGCAGAGCCGAGCCCCATTCCGATGTGTGCAGAGATGACTTGGACATTTTAAAGGGAGAGTGGTGGATGGAATAGCAGGGCCTCAAAGAAGTCAGTGTGATCAGGCCAGCCGTGTTTTGTTAGCTAGTAGTTATCTAAATTAGGATTCTCTCCTCACAGAGGGTGGGCAAGAAAGACCTTTTTCTTCCTGTTGATTATATTTAAAGATGCTTCTGCTTGCAAGAGACACATATTACGACTGCAAGCTCTTTTTTAGTAAATGGAAGGTTGGTGCCTGTCGTCAGGTATAGACTAGAACACATAGGAACATTTCCCAGCCACATCAGGCTGTCTGAGTCAGGCACTTGGGTCTAGGGTCATCTGGGGACACAGCCTTATGCTGCAAGAGCTGTGCTAGAATTTAGTCAAGTCTTTTAGTGCAAGAGTTTCAGCAAAGCTATCCTGTCTCTAGAGGTCTGCAGTCCCACAGTACCATAGGTGCTGTCACCCACTGCCCTCTGTTCCAAGGCACCCAAAGGACTCTACTCAACTGGTTTTGCAGGATGAACTTTTTTCCCCAGCCAAGGGCCAGGTCCAGATTCTGCTTGGAGTGAGGTCAAGAGATCACAGACCTGCCTGCACTTGGTGCTGGAAGTGGAGAGGAATCTGTCTGTAAACTCTGTCATGGGGAATAAGAGAGGAAAGACCTTTTTCGGAAATGCAGGTGTCTGTGAGGAATGCTGGGAAAGAGGCAGGAGGAGGAAGTGAGGCAGTGTTTTGATTTCTGTTAGTGCCTATCAAGCGAGGAGGCGTTGGCACACTCCCCCTTGTTAGGGAGAGAGTTCCAGAAGAAACAAGCAAAGCCTTAGTGTCCTGAGCATCCCCAGAGGGGACTGTGCAAGGGGAGGCACAGTGGAATAGCTAAACATTCTCGGCATTGTAGGAGCTGAGAGAATTTATGTTTATTGAGCAGCCACAATAACCAAAACCCTCTACCTAGATCCTACTTCTATCTTTTCATCTGCTCCATGAAGTAAATGCTCTCTTACACAGTTGACAAAACTGAGGCTCAGAAAAGTTGAGTCGCTGGCCCATGGTTGGGGACTGAGGCAGGAGGATTGCAAGTTTGAGCCCAATGTGGCAAACTTAGCGAGATTCTGTCTCCAAAAGTGTGGGGGAGCTGTGAATGTAATACAGTGTTAGTTCCCCTTGGATTCAATCCCCAGTACCACAAAAAAAATAAAAATAAAAAATAAAGTTGGTAACTTGACCAGGATTACAGGTCTTTCGAGTACTGTAAAAGAGCCTGGATTCAGTCAAGTGTATGTAAGTCCAAGTGTAAGCTCTTCCCCTGCTTCAGGCTGCTTCTGCTGCTGTGTGCTTGTTTGCGTTTGGTTTTCGATGGCCTTTTTGTTTTCTGCAAAGGGAGTGTTGGGGATGGGCAGAGTGGTGAAAACATTCCAGCGTTTACTCATTGTGAGGACTTCCTGGGCAAATTCAGTCTTGCCTTTCTCTGCATTTGACCACATTTCTCCACACGTTTGATAGAGCTATTCTAATCTCTCCAATACCACTCATTCCCCTTCCCTAGCCTTGGCCCCCTTCCAGTATGCATCCCATGGTCCCCATCTCAACCTCCTAGAAGCTTCTCCTGGTTCCTTCTGCCCTTGTTCTTTCTCCCTGCTGGAAAGCCTCTTCTTTTGACATTCATTTAGGGCTCAGACTAGCATTAGAACCCTAAATGTCATTATTCATTTTCTAGTAAAGTGAGAACCCCCACCCTGGGCCAGCTGAGTCACCCAAGGAACAAACTAGTGAGGACTTTTACCTTCCCTCCCTAGTGGCAGGTGGGTTGGGCAGCCTGTGGCTCTCCCTGCGTCATAGGACTGACCCTCTGAGAACTCACTGATTCCTTAGTGTCCATCAGTATTTGCCGTGAGTCCCACACACCATTCTCAGCCTTAAGCCACTTTCCCAGTGACCTGGCATTTTAGAGAGGACTTTTCAGCAGGGCCATGGGAGCCATGGGAGCCTCAGGGTGACGCCAGGTCCTTTCTATCCTCCCCACACACACACCCAGTGTGGTACTCAAGAGCCAAGCTCAAGCCTGAGTAATGACTGGGTACACAGTGGACATGGGCACAGCGTGACTTCCGTCAGCAATTCCAGACATTCTCTTATTTACACTGAATTCCGAACTTCCACACCACTCCCTGTTCACGCCCTCCCTCCACCGCCCAGGTTGGGCTGTGAGCACTAGAATGTGCCCACCCCTGACTGACTCACCTGGCTTACATTCCCTGCCCTACCTGAGTTCCCCAAATCCTCTTAACCCTTCTCCCCACCCAGCAGGGTACACCCTGTCTTGCTCTGATATCCACGGCTCATCATTCATTCACTCGTTCCCTGGGCTCCCTTCAGCACCAGCCGTTTGAATGCACAGTTTAATTTTCCTCTAGCTTCTAGGGTTCCCTGAAATCATCCATGGTGTTTACTTCTACAGCATCTTTCTCCCCAGATAGACTGTCAGCTCCATGGGAGGAAGGCCCTGGTCTACCTTCGTCACTGCGGGACAGTGAGCTGTGCTGCGGCCCAGTGGGTACCAGCTGATGAGTGACGTAAATGCTTACTGAGCAAGCGTGGAGCAGGTGTCTTGCTGCATGAAGGGAAATGCAGCCAAATTAGTCCTCTTGGCTAGGTTACGGCAGGAGCAGCAGTGGGGAGCTGCATCCCACACAACAGTGAGCTAGAATGTAAGTATGCAGGACCTGGTGCTGAGGAGTACGGAGGAGGCACAAGCCCGGGGTGCGCCTCCTCACCTGCAGCCCCAGCTCTGGGCTGCCTTGCTCCAGAAACACTGCCCCACCCCCAGATAGGGCAGCTCCCTTTTCACTGCACAACCTTTCTCTCTGACGACATTTTCTTATGTGATTATTTCTGTCATCCAGAAAGTTACACTAGACAGCCCTACTCTAGGCTGTAAGCTCCATGAGGGCAGGGGCCATGACTGTCTCATTTACTTCTGTAGCCCCTGTGCCTAGCATAGGCCAGCACTGGGAAATTCAGTCACTGTTAGAAGGATGAATGGGAGAAGGACTATGTCTGTCCCCAAGAGGTAGGTCCCTGCTCCTGTGGCAGATCCCTGTCTCCTGTGTTCATCTACCAGCCAGAGCACCCATCCTTGCCAGGACCCCATACCAGCAGTCTCACCTGGTTCTATGGCTTGTTTCTCATTTGACAGAGATCTTTAGAGCTTCTGTCTCCGGGCACTAACATTGTATATTCTCTAAACTGAGTGCAGAGCCAGATATGGTGATGCACATCTGTAATCCTAACACTCTGACAGGCTGAGGCAAAAAGATTGAAAATTCAAACCCAGCCTGGTCAATTTAATAATTTAACTAGACTGTCCCAAAAATTCTTTTTAAATTAAAAATTTAAACAGGACTAGAGATGTAGCTTATAGAGAAGTCTCTGGTTCATTCCCCAGAAGGAAAAAGAACACAAAATCTTGAATATGATGGAGCCCCCCCTAGAGTTGTACAGAGATCCCTATCAGCCCACTGCCAGGCAGTACATTTCTTGACCACATTCCCAGCTCCACCAGTGCTCTGAGCAATTTTAAGGCAACAAATTTTATTTACAATCATCAGTGTCTCGCTCCTGTAACAGACACTCCAGTTCTGGCTCAAGTTTTTCCAGCTTTTCAGCCCTGTTTCCTGGTTTCTTTTCCTTCATCTCTTTCCCCAGAGTTACCAACCTGAGTCGGTACTCACCACACCCTAGGTAGAATAAGTGTTCGCAGGGATTTTCCCTCTGGGGCCCTCCTGCCTTTTAGCCCAATCCTGTTCCCTACCCTTCCGCAGCCAGGAAGTGTGCTATGGGCACATAATGGCACCACTGGCCATTAACTATTTCTTCATCCAAGTTCAGAAGGAACTGGGATGTAGGGAAGAGAGAAAGAATCCAAGCACTCACTCAGTCAAGTACCCAAGGAATGCCTGGACCCTGGGAGGATGGGCAGTATAGAGATTGTTCTCGGGCACTGGGTCACTTCGTTGGTCCATTCCAAGGATCTGAATCTTGCAGAATTTCAAGGTAGGAAGATTCTGGTCCTTGAAAACCAGTAGTAGAGGATTCTAATTTCTTACAAAGTGGTTAACTAAGAAATTCTTGACTGCCTCTCATGATGTTGAGCTCATCACCACTAATTGAGACTCTTTTCAACTTTGGGCAGTTTAATTAGAAAATCTTTCATAGTATGTCTACATCCACACACTTGTTCCTTTCTCTCAAGAGATTCTGAATCAGTGCTGTTTCTGTTCCAGAACTTTGGAGACCTTTATTATCTGCCCCTTGTGTCTTTTATTCCAGTTTGGCACCCCCATGTCCTCCTTCTGGTCATGCACTCTTTTCATCATCCTGTTTTTTTCCCTCCAGACTCTGCAGTTTGTTCCTGTTCCTCTTCAAATGGACTAAACAGTTTCAGCAGGGTCTGGCTATCACAGAGACTGGGGACTATGAACCCCAGTCACATTAGTGCTTTCAGAAAATCACAGGGTCACCACCTTGTACCAACCAGAAGCTCCAATCTCCACAGACTGACATTAGTCTACTTCCCATATATTTGCTTTTGAGCAAATGGGTATTTGAGGACCAAAAATAGGACCTGGCTCTATCCTTGTTTAATATCTTCCAGTCAAATCTGTCTCAAGACCCCAGCTAGAGCCCATCATTTAGTATTTCTCCCAACTATAAGTTGACCTTCTTCTGTTATGAGAATGGCACCTGTGTGCTGATCCAGCATGTCATGGAGAAAGACACTGCCACCAGGGACTTCTTTTCAGGTTGACAAAGACACATTAGTCAATCTTAGTTGGAGACAGGTGTACCACCCACTGTGTCTATCATTCCACCCATGGCTCTCCCTCTTGTTGATAAGCATATCCTGACAGAGCTGATGAGCACCGAGGTAACCATTCAGAAACCTGTTTCTGAGTCTAACTCCACAGCCAGCGTGTGTGACTTTACATCACAGAATTTTGGGGCTTCTGGGCATTCAATTCCTTCCCTCTGATGTCCTGTTCTGTGGTACTGAGGGTTACAGAAAAAGAATCAGGAATCTGGGGGCAAAGGAAGATCCCTGTTGCAAGAGGTAACCATTGGGCACTTCTCCTTTGTGTACGTGGGTTGGGGGGCTTTCACTCCGCTCTCATTGCTGCGGGAAGCCCCGCTGCTCAGCTCTTATCCTTCCTTTTCCTTTGCAAAGATGTGAGTGTGGAGCCTCAGATTTCCCAACATTTGGTTTCCCCTAAGTCCCCAGGATGCCTTCTCATCCAAACTGTCTCCTTTAAACATCCATCTAGCTGGAGATGGCGGCACACACTTGTCAGTTACTGTATTTTAGAAGCTAAAGCAGAAAGATTGCAGGTTTGAGGCCAGCGTGGGCAACTTAGTGTAAGTGCTGTCTCAAAAGAAAAAAGATAATTTTTCATCTTATAATAGGGTATAGCTCAAAGTTAGAGCGCCCCTAGATTTGATTCCCAGTACTGCAAATATTAATATTAATTAATAATTAATTAAATAAATTTTGAAAAACAAACACCCATCACTTGAAACCTGCTGAGCTACATGAGGCCTGAGTTCTTCTGCTTACTCCCCACATTCTGGAAGAAAGGTAGCCCTCTAACACATCCACTTCCATCTTCCCAGAACCCTCCAGTTCTTCCTTCCTCACTTCCTTCCTTGGCTGGCTCCCGAATTGTAGTGTGCAAGGCCAAGCTGGAGAGCATGTGAGCGGCACTTTGCCTTCTGGGTCAGACAGCTTGGGCACTAGGTTCTATCACCTATGAGCATGCAGCCTTGGGCAGATTTGGGTTTCCTACCATAAAGACTATATTTAGTCATTCCTATTTCTCACTAATAAAGGTTCCAAGAACACAAACTCTCTTTCTGTCTTCACTGTCAATTTCTCCCTTTGTTCCCCTCTAAGACGGTTCCACCCTGTGCTCCCCAGCCCTGCCCTCGCCGTGATTCCAACCAGGCTTGCTGTGGGCTCCCTCGTCCTCCTTCCCCTTGAGCGCCCATTCACCACTGGTGTGTAAGTACTACCTGCACACACTGACACCCACGCTGACCTCCTCTGCCCTGACCTCCAGGCATCTCCCCAGGCAAGTAGTTCTTGCTGCCTTGGGACATCTCCACATCAAACTGAAGTGTTGTGTTAGAAGTGGCCCTTTCTCTTCACACAGCCTTCCCTCCCTACCGCATTCCAAGGCCTCTGTGGAAACCACAAATTCTCAAATCTCTCTGCTTTATAATCTGTTAGGTTAACTAAAAGTGGCTATTGTCCCTGCAGCTCACTCCCAGCCGCTACCCAGTCCTGCCTATTATTTTTCAGAAATAGCCCTTCTCCCCTCCCATCCTCAGTACACAACCTCTCCCTTAGCACTACAAGGATGTGGGTCTGGGTGCCACATTCTACATAAAAATCTCTTTAGGAACTTTAGGGAGGCTTTTTAACCTCTTCTCTATTTGCCTTCATGCTCTATATTTCCAGTTCCCCTACTACCCCTTCAGCCACTCTCTGGCTGGGGAATTTTATAATAGGAGGATCAGAGGTGTATGCTTATGATTTGCACATTTTTAGTATATACAGATGTTACTCTCCATTGACAAGTTTTACAAAAACAATAAAGGAAGCGTCAGAAGTTTAAGGAAAACATTATAAATCATGATTCTCACCAGGTATAAAATAAGCACATTGTGAATCACCTAAGTCCAGGTGAGCTGCCCCTTTATGGGCCCCTATGGCCCTGGTCTAACTCCAGTTTACATATGTCACCTCAACCATGAGAATTGCCCTGCCCAATTCTTTTGTTTTAAGAGAATAAAATAAAACAATAAAACAGAACAGAACAAAACAAAACAGTGAGAACAATATTGGATTTCAAAAATGAGACAGAATTTCCCCATAGTTATTATATTACATATTGTTATCCTCTAAATAGATGCCAAGACTACTAGCATTAGGCCTGCAAAATCAGTCAAACAATACAAGCAGTAAGGTTTTTTTTTTAACTTCAGTTGCTATCATTGCAGCCTGTGTTCCTCTGAATCAGCCCATTGCTGGGGGAGGCTCTTCTTGTCTTCAGATCTGCACACTGACTGGCTTGCAAGAGGGCACAGGCTGGCATCTTGGTTTTCCTCCTGCCCAATTCTTGCGTAAACCCCATGGAACTATTTAAATTTGAACTAATTAAAATTAAAGAAAACTGAAAATTCATAAGCCAGCTTGGTGGTGCATGTCTATAATCCCAGAATTCAAGTGGTGTAGGAGGCAGGAGGATTGCCATGAGTTTGAGACCAGGCTAGCCTACATAGTTATTTCAAGGGCAGCCTGAACTACATAAAGAGACCCTGTCTCAAAAAAAACAACAAAAAATGCAGCTCCTCAATTGCACTACCCACATTCAAATGTCCAATGGCTGCAGGGAGATAGCAACCACTGTATTGTATGGAACAGATATTGAACATTTTTCCATTGTAGTGGCAAGTTTTATTGGAAGGTGCTCCACTAAACAATAAGCTCCAAGAAGACAGAGAAAATGGGTTTTGTCCAGAAGTGGGTCTCTGGCATCTATCAAGCTTTGATGTTCAGTTCTGATGCTAAATATCAAGTAACTGAATGAATACACACAGTGCCACATCCTACACAGGACCCAGCACTATCTCTAGTGCCTACCCCCTGCTTCCTCCTCCTGCCTCCAGACCAGGGCTACTAGTCCAGCTTGGATGGGGTACCGACCCAAGGCTCATGGTCTCTGCCTACTCAGGGACCTACAGGGTGTGTGTGTGTGTGTGTGTGTGTGTGTGTGTGTGCAAAGCAAGTATTAATAAATGGTTCAGAGGAAGGGGCAGACAACATGAAAAAACATGGGCTTTAGGGCTAAAGAAACTCAAATTGGGCCTCTGGCATTAGCCACTCTCAGCCATGAAACAGATACCCAGGTTTTGGTTTGAATTCTGATGGTTTCCTCCCAGCTCTATGACTTTTTGGCAAGCTACTCAACTTCTGTAAACTCACTGTATGCAGTTTTCACATTTTAAGACATAGGTAATATCACCTACCTCACCTGGATAGTGAGCATCTTAAATAAGCTATCTGGAGCTCAGCTGATAATCACTGCTTGTGCCTTTCTCCAGATAGAGGTCATTTCTCAAACACCATTTAGGCTGTGACTTCTGACACCTACACAGTTTATGCTTATCTCACAGAGGCCAAATATAACTTCTGACAGCCCCTTTTGGTTTTAAGCAAGATGCTTGTCACTCAATCCATTGCTCTTAGCTCCAAAAACACCTGGCTCAGATTTTCTCTACCAGCCAGTTAAATCTTTTTGGCTTTTCCCCACCACCACACCATGCTGTGTGCCAGAAATGACCTGCTGGCTACCTCTTCTTTCCAGAACCCAGCCCCATCCTTATCAAATGCAGATATTTTTTTCATGAGACTCATTTCCTCTCTTAAGCCTCCCTGACTCAACCTTCCCAGTTTCAAGATTGCTAATCACTAAAAAAGTATTTCATGCTTACCTCAGCCTTCATTCACCCTGCCCCTTTTCTTCCCCCTCAATGGCCATGATGTAACAGTGTACCTGGAAAACTGCACCTGTGTGCATCAGTGTTCCAAGTATCTGGTTGCATGTGTGAGTGTGTACCTAAGAGGAAGTGAGAACAAGCAATAGCCAAAAAGAAAAAGCAGGTGGTGAGGTGGGAAGAATGGGTCACTGTTGGCCACTACATACTACAAATTGCTTAATCTTTCTTTCTTCTTTTTTGGTACCAGGGATCAAACTCACAACCTCACGCTTGCCAGGCAGGTGCTTGTGCCACTAAGCTAAATCCCTAGCTTGCTTGCTTTTCTTCTTTCCTTTCTTTTCTCTCTTTCTTTCTCCTTTTTTGTGGTACTGGGGATTGAACCCAGAATTTTTAGAATAAACTATACTCCCAGTCCTTTTTTTATTTTTTATTTTGAGGCAATGTCTTACTAAGTCTTACCAAGTTGCTAAAATGCCTAGGCTGTGTTCAAACTTATAATACTCCTGCCTCAGCTTCCAAGCTATTACAGGCTTATAACACCATTCCCAGCAATTTAATTTTTCTAAACCTCAGTTTCCTTTAATGTTGGTCATAAAGATTAGAAACGATGATGATGTTTATTATTGTTGTTACTGTTACTATTTACCAAGCCCCCTTACTAGATGTAATGATCATTTTGAACAATTTATAGAAATTATTTATGTAATCTTAACTTCAACTCAAGCTGCTAGGCAATGTTTTTCCTATGTTACTACTAAAGAAATTGAAACACAGAGACATCTCAGCACAGGTTGAGCAACTTGCCCCCCAGTCACAGAGCAAGTAGGAGGCCAGACCAGGATTCACACCAGGCATTCATCTCCAAAGTTCTTAATCCTGCTGCTGCTACCTGCCAGCATAGTCCTGTGTGGGCCCACACATCCTGTCTATGCAATGCTTTCATCACAATGCCTGGTACAAAGATAGCAATAAGTGAGTAACTCTTCCCTCCCTGGGAATGCAAGTACATATGGCCAGAAAAAGTGATTCTTTTCCTTCTTATAGGCCTAGAAAAGAATGGGGTATTTAGGGAATATATTTCCAGAGTCTGAAACATGGAAGAAATATAAAGATTTAAATCCATACTTCTCACTTATATGGGTTTTAAATATACACACTTCACAGTAACATCATACAGCCAAGTGCAGTGGTTTATGCCTGTATGTATACCTGTGGTCCCAGCTACCGAGGAATCTGAGGCAGGAGTATCACTTGAGCCCAGGAGTTTGTGGCCAGCCTGGGCTATGTAACAAGCTAAAGGCCAGCCTGGACTACATATCAAGGCTCTATTTCAAAATCAATTACTTATAAAACCTCCCCTCTATGTGTCTCTCTGTGTCTCTGTGTCTTTCTCCTCTGTCTGTCTGTCTGTCTCTCTCTCTGTATCTCTATCTTTTTCTATTTCTGAACTACATAAAAGCTCCAGCAGCAGATAATACTTCTAAAACTGGTCCAGGCCACATGGATATCCCCTTAATTCCTGGATACTGACCACACTCAACATTAAGCAAGCTGAGCCAGCCCTTACTATGTGATATTTTGTTCATTCATTCAAAAAGCTACTAAGAACTGAGGTCTTGAACTCACTATGCAGCCCAGGTTGTCCTTGAACTCATAGCAATCCTATTGCCTCAGCCTTCTGAGTGCTGTGATTACAGGCATGTGCCACCACACACAGCTAGAGATACAAATTTGGGTGTCATCAGCTTATAGGTATAATTAAAAGCATGAGTATGGATGAGGTCACCCAGAGAAAGTAAAAGGCCAGAAGGTTTATGGGACAGGAAAGAGCTCTAGGGAGATCCAGTTCCTCCAGAAAGGGTCCTCAACCCCCAGGGTCTGTTAGGAACCAAGCCACACAGCATAAGGTGAGTAGCAAGTGACAAAGTGAAGCTTCATCTGTATTTACAGCTGCTCCTAGTGGCTCACATCACTGCCCAAGCTTCCCCTCCCATCAGATCAGTGGCAGCATTAGATTCTCATAGGAGCAAAAATCCTGAGTGAACTGCCCGTGTGAGGGATCCAGGTTATACTCTCTTTATGAGAATATAATGCCTGATGGTCTGAGGTAAAGCTGAGTCTGCAATGATAGCACTGAGGAATGTCTGCAAATAACTTTAGCAGAGACATCTGACTGCACAGAGGTCATAATAAATTAATTATATCTAGACTATCAAAGCCCTATCCATGACAATTTAGCTGCATCTGGTGGCAAGATTTACAGTGGCCAATGAGTTAGTGTACTTCAACTGTATGGCTGAATCTGGTCATAGGCTTTAAATCAAAATCTGACACTTATTTTAGTCAACACATGACTTATTATTTTATTTATCACTTCCATCTGTACCTTTTTCCTGCACTATGTATATGTCTCTGCCATAATTTTGGTAATTTCACAAGCTAATCTTAGCCAAAATGAGTAAAAACCAGACATCATTGGAGAGCTTCTTAGAGAAAGGGAAAAGATAAGGATGGGACAGCAGAAGACTCTTGTTGCCAACAACAACAAAAAAATCTGCACTTAAGAGAAAATACCAAGAGTCATATTTAAATTATGAGTTCACCACCATAGATAATTCAGTCTCTAAGCCCATGTTGTATAATGTGTGGGGACTGACTGCTATGGTTTATGTTTGGATGGCCCTCCAAGTCTCATGCAGTCATGGAGGCAGCTGAATCTAGTGTTTGTGATTGGTTTGTTGTCTAGGATTAGTTGTGTTAGTGCTGCACCTTCCCAGGGGCAGGTAGCTGGCATACTATTGAAGAGAGGGAAGGAGGCATGCTTGGGCCCTTTTTGCTCTTGACACTGGTGGTCACCATGAATGGTTGCCCCCTAGCCATGCCACTCTGCTTTGGAGTCAGCTGAGTATGGACTGAAACCTCCAAAAACTGTAAGTTTAATAAATCTTTCTTTCCTTCATTTTGGGTGTCAGGTATTTTGTCCAAGCAATGAGAGAAAAGGAACCAAGATGCTGACTATGCAATGAAGCCATGAAACCTTTAAAACTGCTTTGACGCATGACGATCAGGTACCATGCATTAAAAGACAAGCCTTTATCCTTTTCAAAAGAAAATAAATGGAGGAAGTCAAGATGCCAATCAGTGAGCAACAAAATACAAAGCCTCCTGGGAGAAACAACTTATATGCCAGAATAAAACACCCTGGAGAGACCCAGACAGAGGGAGATGGATCCTCTTGACACAGGAAGAAATTAAAATGTAAAAAGGCTCATCAAATACATCAGGACTACAACTGAAACAGCTAAAAGTTACGGGACACAGTGTTTTCTTTCAGGGAGACCTGTCAAGTTTGCAGCAGCCTGAATCCATGCCAACCGGCAGGACCACTGAGGTGCAAGCAGCGGCTGCCTATGCCTGCCCCTCCCCACCCGGCCAGCCAAACTTCAGGGGCCTTTACCCGGTTAGTGCTTGCTAGGCGCAGGGAATTGATTTGGGATAGCTCACTGGGTCCCGGCCAGGGGCATGCTAGGAGAGAGAGGCAGGAGGAGGCCCCTAGCCCAGAACTCTGAGAGCACTGATCCAAGAGAGGGAAAAACAAGGGAGACAGAGGGCAGCAAACAAGCAACATCAGACATGGCTTCAATAGACATTAAGAAGGACCCTGTAGATGAGCTCAAAACTGAAATATTAAATCAGGTAAAGCAGGATATGAGTAGAGTAATAAAAGAAATGCTCTCAGGAAGCATCTCTCAGGATGATACAGACAAAAGAAGGGAGGAACACAAAAAAAGGAGAGAAACATTCGATAAAGAATATAAAGAAAATATAGAATACATGAAGCAGATTCAAAGAGACTACCAGGAAACTAAAAACTCCATTGAAAGGTGGCAAAACTCCTTAAAAGAAACTGATAGCCTATCAAAACTTGAAGACAAGTTTGCAATGTGTGACATGAAAGGAAAGATCTCTTAAAAATAACAAGGAAACAGGCAGTAACAATACAAAGGCTAGAAGATAACAAAAGAATCTACAATTTAAGAATAAGAAACGTGAATGAAGAAGCAGGAATACATACAGATGAATTACAAAGGCTATTCACAGAAATAATTAAGGAAAACTTCCCAAGCATGGGAAAAGAAAATGATATTCAGTTGTGTGAGGCATACAGAGCTCCAGCCACCTACAACCAAAACAGATCTACATCCAGATATATAATAATCGAGATACCAGAAATTCAATATAAAAACAGAATATTAAAAGCCATCAGAGAAAAGAAACAGATTATCTGTAAAGGTAAGCCCGTCAGAATCATGGCTGACTTCTCGACACAGACCATCAGCTCAAGAAGAGCTTGGAGCACAGTCTTCCAAGCCCTGAAAGAAGATAACCTCCAGCCCAGATTGATGTACCCTGCAAAACTGTCACTAGAAATTAATGGAGAAACAAGATGCTTCCATGACAAAGAGGAACTGGGTGAGTTTGTGACCACCAATCCAACACTACAGAGAATACTGAAGGACATTATAGAGAGAGAGAAAAAAATACCAGGATTTTAGGAACAGTGGCAAAAAGGCCTCAATGAGCGGAGCAGGCAGTAAAATGAAGGAGAAAACTAAACAAAGGCAGAAAAATAGCATAGCAGAAATGAGGCAGAGAAGGATAACTAGAAATTCTAACATAGATGGTCTTGATACGCTATATTGTTAATAGTGCACCAGGATCTAAAACCCACATTACTGATACTACTCTGCTTTGATGTATTATATTCTGTTCCAGTCATTCTACCTGTACTAGATTTGAGGGTACAGACAGTAATCCAGAAAATAACAGGATATAGTATGGTAATCATCCTTAATTTCCTATTAACTTAATCTAAAGTTCTGTAAAACCTACACTGTTTTACCATGACTGATCATAATTGAATCTGGTTTATTGGATCACTGTTTTGTATTGATAGATTTTATTCAAAGCTGTTATGATTGATATTATCAAGTCTGAGAGTATAGGCAGCTGCACTTAAGATGACAAGATCCACTAGAATATCCACTATGGTTTGATTATTACCTGCCTTTGAAGTTTTATACTGTCTACAATGTTTTATTTTACTAATATTGTTATTTACTGCTATACACAATTATACTGCTATATTCAATTATGCCTGATGATTTAGACATTCTATTGAAGATAATAAGAAACAACACAGTAATCATTGTAGATCACCTTGTACAGTGGTTTTATACAACTTTTTGGTTTCATGTTTTTATAGGAATTTGTCTTGTTTTGTCTTGCTAAATTTTGTTTTTCCCTCTAATACAGAAAGGATAGAAATACATGTAGAGATTCATGCATGGTAGCTGTTTACACTCTAACTATTTGACTATCTACTTTGTATGCTTTAATTTTGTAACTTGAGCAACTATTTCTGAGGACAATATGTAATTTATTAACTAGTGATTTCTTATCATTTATCTTTTTTTTTTGAAATTCTGTATTAGCATAAGCATGTTGCTAAGTTGTTACTGGATCACTGAACTTCTTTGCAGTCTCACTATTTGACTATCTACTTTGTATGCTTTAATTCTGTAACTTGAACAACTATGTCTAAGAAGACAATATGTAATTTATTAACTAGTGATTTATCACTGCTTTTTTTCTGAAATTCTGTATTGTTTCTACCCCTTTTTCTGTTTTGCTTATTTTCTTTTTAAATAAAAAAAACAAAATAAACATGAACAGAAGTAATTTTTTAGACAGAGTCTTGCTGTGTAGTTTAGGTTGGCCTTCAACTCACTATGTAGTCAAGGCTGGCCTTGAACTCCTAGTGCTCCTCCTGCCTTAGCCTCCCAAGTTCTGGGATTATGGACATGTGCCACCACACCTGGCTAGAAACAGAAGTAATTATTGAATGCTACCACTTCTTCAAATGTGTCTGCAATAAGGGCATAATTTTTAGTGGCTAACTGCATTGCTAAAGCTAGGAGCCTTTTGCTATTGGTAAACAGTTGATCCTACCTGTTGCTAAGGACATTTGTAGCACATGTTCCTCTTTTGGTTAGCACTGTAACTAAACAAACTGATGAAATAGCTGAGGAGATTGAGACCCACTTGTTGGAGGATTAATGAATCACTGTGGCATGCAATCAAGGTTGACATTTACTGATATGATAACAAGACAACAATGCTTGTTTTTGCAATATATCTTTCAGGAAGATGTGAACTAAGCTATATTATATGCATTTTTGTTGCCAACCAATTCCAGAGAAAATCTATTCAAGTATTTGATTAATTGTCTATTAGTAAAATTGAATTGGCCAATTTGTGTCAATATACAAATGGACGGAAAGGCTGCCATGACTGGACAGTTTTCTGGTTTTACTTCTAAAGCCAAAAAAGGACTTCTTCTGAATGTGAGTCTACATATTATGTCATCTATGGAGAAATTCTGGTTAGCTGAAACAATGTCACCTGAATTTAGTAATATTTTGCTCAATGAGATTGAAATGATCAGCTTGTTTGTGCAATAAGCCAGTTAAATTGACTTTGTCTATGCTAGAAGATCAGCTACTTGAAACTGCAAATGACAGTGGCCTTAAAAGTATATTTGAGACAACTTCAAATCTCTGTACACTCAGGATTAAAGCCATGGCAGAGGGCTGGGGATTTAGCTCAGCAGCTTAAGCACCTGCCTTGCAAGCATGTGGTCATGAGTTCGATCCCCACTACCAATTAAAAAAAAAGAAAAAGGGAAAAAAGCCATGGCAGAATACGCTGAAATTTGCCACAAAACACTAACAAACCTGTTTCCATTTCCAGCATCCTACCTTCCTGAAGAAGTAGTGACAATTAAAATGAGATTATGGCGTAGACTGGCTATAAATAACACTCTTCAGGTGTCACTGTCTCCCACCACCCTCACCCCAGATGGGTCCTTCTAGTTTCAAGAAAAAGGAGCTCCCAGCTCCCACCGAGTCTGCATTAGGGATTCTTGCAGGATTATTATGTATTACAACATAATAATAGCAGAAATAAAGTGTACAATCAATGTAATGAGCTTGAACCACCCTGAAGTCATCTCCTCATCCCGGTCTGTGAAAAAATTGCTTTCCATGGCACCAAAAAACAAGTTGGGAATCTCTGCCTCCAACTTCAACCCAAACTAAATTGAGACTCAGAAATGTTCATATTCTCCCAGGAATAGTGTGTACAGTGAAAAGCGTTGAGTAATAAGACCTAGAAATTGCCAATATTTAGGGACAAGGAAGTCACTAGCCTCAAAGCTGCAGAGGATAGACAGTATCAGAACAGGAAATGCATCCGTTAGATGCAACAACTGGGAAGTGGCCATTTGTGGCTGGAGTAAGGTCAAGGGAGTAGTGAGAGTACGGGTTCTAGGTGTTGCAGAAACCTCTTCAACTAGACTGCAGTTTGAGACGCTCACTGGTATAGCAGTCTGGCTGGGGTCACTGCTCGGCAGTTGCGCGAGCGCAGTAGCACGCACCCAGCGTTAACAGGGACTAGGGTTTTTCAGGCGCACGCGCCTTCCCAGTCGGTCTACTCCACAGCGTCACCTCTCCAAGCCTGCAGAGGGCGCTGCCTCAGTGAGCCGGGGCGCGGAACCGCTCTAGCCAGCGGCCAGGCTTGGTGGCGGGTGCCGCTGCTAGGCTTCCCCTGCACCTCCTCCCAGCGCAGGTGGGTCCGCCCGCAGGGCGGGGGAGCTGGGTTCCCGGCAGCCGTGGGGCGGGCTTGTAGCTACAGTCTTCCGATCGCGGAGCGGTCTCTGTCGCTCAGGCAGACCGGGCTATGGGAAGGGCTGTGCGGGTGGCGGTCCCAATCTCGGTGAGCGCCTGCTCATGGTCGCGTGATGCCTGTGCCCCGGGACCCCTTTATATCCCAGGGGTCTCAGCCCAGGGTCGTGTATGGCTTTCGGGGACACCTGGGGGCGGAGCTAGTGAGGCAGGACCACGTGATTGACACCTCTCTCCCCAGACTTGCAGGAATATCACTGGACCCCTCCCCTGTACTGAACGCTGAGCCAGCACCATGGTGAGAACCCTGAGCCCAACTCCTCACTTCCGTTTTGCCCACGCCCTTGTCCCATCTCAAGACTGTGCCTCCCCCACCCAACATGAACCTGGGACTCTGCTGTGTGTGTGTGTGTGTGTGTGTGTGTGTGTGTGTGTGTGTGTGTGTGTTTGTAAGCACCTTGCCTGCATTCTTCCAATTTGCCCATCTCTGTAGCATGGGCGCCTGAAAGTGAAGACATCAGAAGAGCAGGCAGAGGCCAAAAGGTTAGAGCGCGAGCAGAAGCTGAAGCTCTACCAGTCAGCCACCCAAGCTGTCTTCCAGAAGGTGGGAACCCTCAGAGTTGTAGTCCCACCCCAAGCTGGGTATAGCCATGAGGCAAGAGTCGGACCCTGCAGTCAAACTGCCTAGATCCAAATCTGGGTTCTATCATTTTTATGTGTGTGACCTTGACCAAGTTGCTGAATCACTTTGGGCCTTAGTTTGTTTATCTGTAAAGAGGAGTTATAATTATACCTACAGCAAGAGGATATCTTGGAGATTAAATGAGAGAATACCGGTCAAGTCGTAGTGCTTTGCATAGTGTCTGTTGTACATAGTGGAATTCACAGTGGAGAATGTTATACTCTGTGACCCTGCAACCTGTATTCTCAGCGCCAAGCTGGTGAGCTGGATGAGTCAGTACTGGAACTAACAAGCCAGATTTTGGGAGCCAACCCTGATTTTGCCACCCTCTGGAACTGCCGGCGAGAGGTTCTGCAGCAGCTGGAGGCCCAGAAGTACGTAGGGGTTCAGGGTCTCAGGGAGACCACCCTTGTCTTGCCCCTGCTGTGCTTGGGTCTAGGGTTGAAGGAGAAATGGACAGCCAAGGGCAGAGAGAGAATGGTGGGGAGTTGGTACAGAAAGTGATAGGTGAGCAAAGGGGGGTGTTGGAGGCCCAGAACCCCCTGTCCTTCTGGGTACAGGTCTCCCGAGGAGTTGGCTTCTCTGGTGAAGGCGGAACTGGTCTTCCTCGAGAGCTGCCTGCGTGTGAACCCTAAGTCCTATGGAACCTGGCACCACCGCTGCTGGCTGCTGGGCCGCCTGCCTGAGCCCAACTGGGCCAGAGAGCTGGAGCTGTGTGCCCGCTTCCTTGAGGTGGATGAGCGAAACTGTATGTGCCCAAGTTTCTGTCCCCATATCCCTCAGGTGCCCCATAGCTTGGTACTGGGGACTCAGGAAGGACCAGTATGGGGAGAGATGTCCTAGATGGGCCAGCTTATGCTGGTACTGAAAGAGGTGACAGAATCAAATGCATTGAGATGGTTATAGAGAATCTCAGGGCTTGTGCGTACCAGTGAGGTAGCTCAGTTTTACCCTGTTTCTAAGATGTGCTGTCACCCCTCCCTCCAGTTCACTGCTGGGACTATCGGCGGTTTGTGGCCGCACAGGCGGCTGTGCCCCCTGCAGAGGAGTTAGCCTTCACTGACAGTCTCATCACCCGAAATTTTTCCAACTATTCTTCCTGGCATTATCGTTCCTGCCTCTTGCCCCAGCTGCACCCTCAGCCAGACTCTGGCCCACAGGGACGCCTCCCTGAAGATGTGCTGCTCAAAGGTAAGCAAGGCCAGAGGGTTCTGCTGTGGTGCCTTTCTAGCCCCATGATTCCTACCTGGCCCTTTTCCTGAACCTATCTTTTGGGTTCATTGAACACTTACTTCATGCCTGGTTTGGGGGGTGAATAAGACTCAGTTCCTGTTTGCAGGCACCTCAGGTGTCTGATGGGGAACATAAAACTGACATATGCAGCCCCTGTGCATGGCCAGGAATAGATGAGATTAAGGGCTAAAGGCACTTGAGAATGGGCTGGGTCATTTGGGTGACCAGAAACCCACCAGCATATTGAGCAAAGCCCTTGTCTCTCTGACCACTGCAGAGCTGGAGTTGGTACAGAATGCCTTCTTCACTGACCCCAATGATCAGAGTGCCTGGTTCTACCACCGCTGGCTCCTGGGTCGAGGTAAGCAGTAGGAGGAGAGACTGGTGTTTGGGAGTTGGAATGGAAGAAGATTTAAGATCTGTGTCTCCCGACAGCTGACCCCCAAGATGCTCTGCGCTGCCTACATGTGAGCCGGGATGAGGCCTGTCTGACCATCTCCTTCTCTCGGCCCCTTCTAGTGAGTCTCGTGGCTTTTGCTGAAGAGCATCATGGAATTAGTGGACCTGAGGCTGAAATATCTGATCAGTTTGTCTTTGTTTCTTTTGCCAGGTGGGCTCTGGAACAGAGACCTTGTTGCTCATGGCTGATGAGTCACCCCTGGTTGTGGAATGGAGGACCCCAGATGGCAGGAACCGGCCCAGCCATGTCTGGGTATCCCAGGAGTCATGGGGCAGAAATGAGGACCTGGGGCAGACACATGGTGGGATAGTCAGAAAAGTGGTGAGGCCAGGGCATTTCCTTGACCCAGTGCTCCCAGCTTTGTGACCTGCCTGCTGGCTCTCTCAATGACCAGTTGCCCCAGCATACATTTCGTGTTATTTGGACAGCAGGCGATGCCCAGAAGGAGTGTGTGCTTTTCAAAGGTGAGACATCCTGCAGTCCCCACCCCTGCAGCAGCCCCCACACCCATCTTCTCCTACTACCTGCCCTTTCCCTTAGGCCGCCAGGAGGCCTGGTGCCGGGACTCGGCCACTGATGAGCAACTATTCAGGTAATAACAAGGAAATATAGACAAGAACAAAGGCTCTGGACTTGGCATCAGGCAATCAGGATGGGAGGCTTGGGCCTAGGGTACATGGTCTCAGATTAAATGCTGGGGACAACCAATACCCCAGGGCTATGGGCATCACCCTCTCCCTGCCTGCTCACCCTCAGGTGTGAGCTGTCAGTGGAAAAGTCCACAGTACTGCAGTCTGAGCTCAAATCCTGTAAGGAGCTGCAGGAGCTGGAGCCTGAGAATAAATGTAAGGTCCATTTCCCCAACAGTCCCTCTAAGCCAGCCCCCTTGAGAGCAGTTAAGGGTTTCACAGAGGAAGATCCCAGATATAGCCCATTTCCTGCCCTCTTCAGGGTGCCTGCTCACCATCATCCTGCTGATGCGGGCACTGGACCCACTCCTATATGAGAAGGAGACATTGCAATACTTCCAGACCCTTAAGGCAAGTAGGGCCTGTGGGAGCAGCCCAGGGGAGGCCAGAGAGACAAGCAGGCAGCTGACATACATAACTGCCCGGCCCATTCCCACCAGGCTGTGGATCCCATGCGAGCTGCCTACCTGGATGACCTGCGCAGCAAGTTCTTGCTGGAGAACAGCGTGCTCAAGATGGAGTATGCAGAGGTGCGCGTGCTTCACTTGGCTCACAAGGTATGGACTGCCACGAGGGTCTTCCCCCAGACCTTGCTCCCAGCCTCATCTCGGCTACCTCCTTATCCAGATTGCATGCATTGCCTTCCCTCCAGCTGCTGTCTTCTAGGGCCTACTTTCTGGCACTTGACCCATCATTCTTCTTGTCCCCCAGCTTCTAATCCTAAGTCACCAGGGCCTCCTCATGCTACCCCTTCCACTGGGCTGGTGACATCTTACTTCTTTTTCCGAGTATCCCTTCACCCACCCCTGCCACATTGCCA
The DNA here is from genome assembly GCA_004027455.1 of Hydrochoerus hydrochaeris. Taxonomy (NCBI): domain Eukaryota; kingdom Metazoa; phylum Chordata; class Mammalia; order Rodentia; family Hydrochaeridae; genus Hydrochoerus; species Hydrochoerus hydrochaeris. Next base: position 29,627 of record PVLA01006675.1, on the reverse strand, counting down.
TGGTTCTCACTATGGAGCATGCATCCCAAAATCTAAAACACAAATCATTTCTGGAAATTTGTGATAAGCTTTCCAGGCTCCACTTTTCCTGTTTCTAGTCTTTCCCAGGCAGTCTTCCCGCCACACCAATTTTACCACGTCACTGCAGCCTACCTCTCCTCCTGGCAACTCACTCCCTGACTCCTAACTGGTTCACTTGAGCACCTGTCACTGTTCTCTGTCCTGTCCCCCCTCCAGGCCACCACCTCCCAGTCCCACTGGTCCCACCCATATCCCCACATGCCCTGTCTGTCCTATGTCCCTGGTTTGTGGAATGTACTGCTGACAGCTGTAAGCTTCCCACTCCTGCCATCCTCTCCGGAGAGGCCCATGTGCAACACAGAGGGCAGTGGCTAAAGACCCACTTCCAGCCAGGCGTGGTGGCTCAGACCTGTAATCCTAGCACTTGGGAGTCTGAGGCAGGAGGATCGTTGCGAGTTCGAGACCAGCCTGGGCTACAAAGTAAGCTCAAGGCCAGCCTGAACTGCATAGCAAGACCCTGTCTTAAAAAGACAATAAATAAATAAATAAATAAAATAAAATAAAATAAAATAAAGACCCACTTCCGGATCTTGCCAGATATCTCATTCTCTTCCCACTCCTAGGATCTGACAATGCTTTGCCATCTGGAACAGCTGCTCTTGGTCACCCATCTTGACCTGTCACACAATCGTCTCCGAGCCCTACCCACTGCCCTGGCTGCTCTGCGCTGCCTTCAGGTAAAACATTCATTCCTCCATTGCTGGCCTTTTCTCCTTCCTCCACCTCAGAAATCTACCCAACCTACAGCGATGTCCAGGACTTCTCAGCCCCTACCTTCCCTAATACCCAGCCTGACCCCTCAAGCCCTGCCATGCACTATAAGTGATTGCACTGGGCTCCTCCATTGCTTATACCAAGCCCAGGATGACAGCTGCCTGCTTGGCCTTGTGCCTCCCTGACTGCTCCCCAGGTGCTTCAGGCCAACGATAATTCCATAGAGACCCTGGACGGTGTGACTAATCTGCCCCGGCTGCGGGAACTGTCACTATACAACAACTGTATCCTTCCTCCTGGCTGCCCTGCAGACAGCACATAGAGTGAGGTGCCTGCCACAAAGGGACAAACCACAGACACAGACAGAGTTCCACCCTGGGGCTCTGTCACTGTGAGCCAGGGGAGATGATAGCCTGAGGCTCGGAAGGTGTCATTAATTTGAACTATAGAGTGTAACTTCCTCAAGCCAGGGTTCACAGACTGGCAAACTGTAGCTATTTCTGGGAACCATACAGTATTATGAAAATCAGGAAGTTTCGTATTTAAAAAAAAAAATCTGGAACTCTGATTTCTCTTTTTAAAATTAGAAGTCAAAGAAAACTTTGACCTATATGTCAGCCCCTGGTCATTGCTGAATTGTGAGACCCTCTTTGCACCAGGCTAGAATTCCACTTTGCTGCAGTGTCTATTACTCTTTCTGGTCTCTACCAGCACACCTGGCCTGCTTCATGTGCTTACCCTAACCCCTGTGGGCAGGTGTTTGCATTTGCAGGTGAAGCGTGGGAGATGCCCATCAAACAGTCATCCAGGAAGTAGTGCCCAGCTGTCAAGGGTCCCCAGCAGCAAATGGGTGTTTAGGATGGAGACCTGCGGAACTTTCCTTAACTCATCCAAGGCCTTCAGCAGGCTGCAGTGCTCCAATCTCTTGCTTCCTGCCCTAGACTGGTCCTCCTCGACTTGCAGGGCAATCCGCTGTGCCAAGAAGCAGGCATCTCGGAGCACCTGGCTGAACTGTTGCCTTCAGTTAATAGCATCCTAACCTAACAGGCCCTGCCCTCTACCCTTGCCCTTTTAACTTATTGGGACTGAATAAAGAATGGAGAAGCCATCTCTGGGCTGCCAAGCTACTGTCACCAGCTTCACTACGTCACTATCCCCGTCACTACCTCCACGTGTTTTGAGAAAAGAAAGGGAAGATACTTGGAGTGCGACTCTACTTTCATTTGGAACTCTGCGGCCTGCTGCTCCCTATCATGGAGAGCCAAAGTCTTTGTTTTTGGGGCAGAATTCAGGGTTAAAGCTCCATTTGAGTAACAATGTCTGGTTTGGGGCTGGGACTAGCCCCAGGTTTCCTTATCCCCAGGTGGGATAAGGATTGGAATCAGGTTCAGGTTTGGGCTGAGCTATAAATTATTTTTTAAGTCTCACCAGCTAGAAGGGTTCATAGAAGCTTCTCCTGTGATGCCTGCCCTTTCCAGATGCCCTCTCTCCTTCTGGCTGCTGGTCATCACATTAGGCACTGTGTTCCAGGAAGAGCAGGGCAGGGGACCCTTGCTCCACCCTGTTGTAATAGTATCAGTCCAGGTGAACAGCACGCTGCAGTTGAAAAGCCCCGGAAATACTTGATCCTATTTGATCCTCACATGCTCTTGGGGGTGAGACAATTTGGCCCACGTGTACTGATGAAGAAATCGCTGTTGAGACTCGCCCAAGGTGCTGAGCACTTAGGCATGGGGGCCGAAGTCATCTACACCTTGGCTTAATACCCCAGCATCATTCTCTTGTTTATTAATATGAAAGAGTTGGGCAGAGGCCTGGTCTCAGCTCCCTGAGGTATTGAGCTGGATGTCCGTTCCTGCTGCCAACTCACACACATTGTCCTAACTTTGAAAGACCATGAGGTGTCAGGCCTCCAGGAGGAGAAAAAGGGAGTGGCTCCGGGGTTAGGGCACTGAGTCAAATTTGGCTGGGTGGGGAAAGAGAAAGATTGAAATGAGAGAGAGAGTGTGTGTGTGTGTGTGTGTGTGTGTGTGTGTGTGTGTGACAAATGCATTTTCCTGGTTCTGTGGATTCTGCCTGGGCCCATGTGTGCTCACAGACATCCGGCCACTCAGGGCCGTGCCCCTTCCTGTATCCCAGGTATTGCCCAACAGCTCCACAACAAAGTCTTTTGTCTGAACTGCTTCATACTGGGCTGGAATTTTGTATGTGTTGAGGGTTTGGAGGTGAAACAACTCCTGTTCTGGGGATGACAGAAGAAAAAGCATGGGTGTGAACTCCCCACCAGGTCTTGAAACCTTTTTGTCCCCACTCCCCAAAGCACATACCTGCCTGATACAACTCCAAATAGCCTCTCCTCAAGTCTGCCTCCTCCAGTTTTCACTGTCGTCTGCTCAGGAGCCTGGGCAGAGCTGGGACACCAGAAGGTTGGAAAGAAAAGCACCTGGCTGATAGGCCAAAGAACAAGGCCCTTGGAGGACCTCCCAGAAAACGCTTGTCTCCCCCTTCTGCTTTGAGGTTATCTCAGTGGCACCTTGTGTCTCCCAGAGCCAGGGGTGGAGTTAGCAAGCACGTAGGGTAGGTTCCTGGAGCTAGTTGGTCCAGATTCCCAAGAAGAATTTCAGGTTGGAGAAGGAGAATCCTCAGCTTCCACTGACCAGGCACTACTCTCAGAGAAGGAGATATGCCTATAGCCTGAGGAGAGAGCCCCAGTTCCCATCTAAGCCTGAGTTCAAAGACCCCCGCAGGCTGGGAGGAGAAGAGATTGCTCTTACTCTGACTCTCTGATCCCAAGCATGAGAGATGCAAGAAACAGGAGTGGCTCACTCATGCAGGGATGCTGGGGCTGTGGACCAGCTGGAGGAAGGAGAAACGCGCGGGGAGGGTGTCAGAAGATCTGGTAGAGCCAGCCTGTCAGGGGCTGGCTGGTGTAGCCAGTCCTAGGGCCTGGCTGCTGATGTCACCAGTCTGCAGCCCGAGATACTGGGACCTCCCTGGTAGAATGAGTTCCAGGACCAGGTCTGTGCATGAGTTTCACAGGGCCAAGCTAGGCCTGGGCTGCAAGACAGCTTGGCAGCAGGGGCCTGTGAGAGCACAGAGCTGAGAATGAAAGGGATTCACTGCCCCACTGCTCTGCACATGTCCAGTCTGGCAAGAATCAGCCTGCTATAAAATCCATCACACCTGTGTTCCCACCAAAGCCTCCTTTTCACCCTAACCTCAAACCTGTCAGATCCAGGCCCCACCCCTTTCCCTAGCATCATCTTGGTTCCTAGAAAGGGGTAAAGAGGTGGGGCCAGTCCCCCAGAGGCCAGGCCTCTTCCCGCAGGGGATGGAGCAACCAGCTTCTCCTTCTGCCCAGCAGCTCAGCCCCGCCCTCCCTCCCCTCATAAACTACTTGCCTGGCCCGCCCCACACCTTCCACTTGATCGGCGGCTCCAGCGGCGGCATCCAGCCCGTCCCTCCTGTCACATCAGTCCCCACCTGTTCTGCTCCGGCCCCAGGACTCAGCATTACCATTGCCAACACCGCTACCAGGTGAGGGGCACTGCAGTGCTGAGCCTCAGCAGATGGGCATTGCCTTAGGACTGCACACCAGGGTCCTGCCCCAGAAAGAAGCAGGGGCCAGCAGGCACCGACCAGTCAGCTGGGCAGGGATGCAGGTCTACCAGGGCTCAATGTGGACTCCCAGCACCAGTGGAGCCCCAGCTCCCGCCAGCCTCTGTGGAGTTCTCCAAGGACACCAGAACACCCTGGTCCCCACCTGTCTTATATGAAACCTAGCGTGGGACGACTACCAGATGGGTCTTAGAAGCTGTCTTCGTGGTGGCCTTCTACACTAAGGAGCTGCAGGTGGAGAGACCAGGACAAAGCACCCAGTGCTCTGGTCTGTGGGCTGGGACTGATGGCTGAGAGGAGGTCACTCAGGGAATTGCATTTCCTCAGAGGTTCTTGAGTCGCCTTCTCCACTGGGCGTGTGTTTTTTGGATTTGGTTGGGTGAGTGGGGAGGGAAGGCTTTCTCTGGGTGAGAGGATCTCTAGGTCTATGGACATCTGTGAGTTGAGGTTGTACTGTTTCAGTGTCTGGCTGGGACCAAATCTGCTGTTTGGATGGAGGGTTTTGTGGTGGTCTGAGAGAGTGATCAGGCTCCCCTGCCTCTTCAACAGGCATGATGGACGGTCCTCGCTCAGACATGGGCCGCTGGGGTGCGAACCCCTTGCAGCCCCCCACCACACCTTCTCCAGAGCCAGAGCCAGACAGGGACCGAGACCGACGCTCCCGCCGAGGAGGGACCCGTTCCTTCTGGGCTCGCTGCTGCGGCTGCTGTTCTTGCCGGAATAGGGAAGAGGATGACTGGGGACCTGAGCCTTCTGGCTCCAGGGGCTCTGGTTCTAGAAGTCGAGAGTCCAGAAATCGAGAGTCCAGAAATCTAGAGTCCAGGAATCGAGGGTCCGGGAATCGAAGACCTGAATCTCGGGGCAGTGGTGTAAATGCAGCGGGAGACGGCACCGTCAGAGGTAAGGCCAGCTGTCCACTTCAGCTGGGAGAAAGACTCCTTAATGAGACCTGAGGCATATCCTGGTATCCAGGGGGCTGGGAAGCTAAAGGGGAAGGTCTGAGCTCTTTGAGGGGACTTTGCTGACCCTGGGATGTGGCCTTGCAGAGGGCATGCTGGTGGTGACCGGTGTTGATTTGCTGAGCTCACGTTCAGACCAGAATCGTCGCGAACACCACACTGATGAGTTTGAGTATGATGAGCTGATTGTGCGCCGTGGGCAATCTTTCCAGTTGGTCCTCTTCCTGAACCGGTCCTATGAGTCCTCTGACCATATCGCTCTTGAGCTTCTCATTGGTGAGTGGCACCTGGAAAGGAAGGATGGAGAACTTCAGCCTGATGGGTTGGGGGCTGGCATTAGAGCTCAGAGAGGTCTTTGGCTTCTCCTAGCCACTGCTTACCTCTGCCAGATAAAGCAGGTGCAAGTGTCTCATGGGGTGCATCTCTGAGAAGGTCTTGATGACACAGTTTCCCAAGCTCATTCTCCTCTCCTCAATCCTCAGGGCAGCATCTGTGTCACCGTACTTCCTCGGTAGGGCCAACCTCAATGTACCTCAGCCTCAGTGTGTTCGTCTTTCTGAGTCTGCTCTTCTTCAGGATGCAGTTGGTTCTCTTCCTTTCTCTCTCTCTCTCTCTCTCTCTCTCTCTCTCTCTCTCTCCTTCTTCCCTCTCTCTCTCCCTCCTCCTCTTTCCTCTTCTCCAGCTCTTCCTCTCTCCTGCTCTGACTGTATCTCTGTCCTGTGGCCCAAAGCAGTTACCTCCCTGGCTGCGTTGCTTGGTGACCCTTGGCTGCCCAGGCTAGTGATTATGCAACTGCCTGGTGCGGGCGACTCCTCTTACCCTCTGATTAGAGCCTAACCTGGCCCACCTCAGCCTCTAATTTCCCAGATGCCCCCACCATCTCCACCAGGGATGCCTTGGGCTGCGGAAGCCACAGCCTCAGAAAACAGACAGGGTTGGCATTCAGTATCTGGATTGCCTTTCCTACAGGACAGGGGGATCTGCACCAACCGAGGTGGCTCTGCACTGGGGTGGACAGGCAGGCAGGCAAAAGGTGACAGTGGCCCTAGTGTCCCCTCCCAGCCTCTAACTTCAGTGTCAGGAGAACAGGTTTGGGATGTTGAACTGGGGCTCTGCCCTAACATGTGGGGCAACCATCAGGCGGACACAGTGCTGCTCTGAGGGAGATTATGAGAGACTGAAACGCTAACCCAGTGCAGGAACACACATACACATTGGCTCATAGACAATTTGGGTGGGGCTGGGAGAAGTCTAAGCCTCTGTCCTCCCTCTCAAGTGAGAATTCACTTGTTTATTTCTTCACTCTAGGAAACAACCCTGAGGTGGGTAAGGGCACCCACATTATCATCCCAGTGGACAAAGGAGGAAGTGGGGGCTGGAAGGCCCATGTAACCAAGGCCAGTGGGCAGAATCTGAATCTGCGGGTCCACACCTCTCCCAATGCCATCATTGGCAAGTTTCAATTCACAGTCCGCACACGCTGTGAGGCTGGGGAGTTCCAGCTGCCCTTTGACCCTCGCAATGAGATCTACATCCTCTTCAACCCCTGGTGCCCAGGTGAGCCAGCTGGGGTCAGGAGTAGAGAGTGGGCAAGAGAGAAGGGCAGGTCTGGGATCCTTTCCAGGGATCTGACTGGGTGCCTGGCCATAAGAGGAGCCATGCTTCCATTGTCCAGATGGGGGAGCATGGGCCCAGTTTGGGAAGGTGGCCCACTTCATCTCCCCAGAGAAAGGGCCCAGGCTCCGCCAGCCTTCTCTCACTATCTCTGTCATGCTCCCTACATCCTTCCTGAAAGCAGTCCCCGACAGGCTAAAGTACCCCCATTTTCTTCTGTGAACTTCAATTTACAAACCTCCCAGGTGACAGGTAGGGCCCAGGATGAGTGTGGAGGGAACTAGCTATGTGTTTTCTGGGGACACAGAGGACATCGTGTACGTGGATCATGAGGACTGGCGGCAGGAGTATGTGCTAAATGAGTCTGGGAGAATTTACTATGGAACTGAAGCACAGATTGGCGAGCGGACCTGGAACTACGGCCAGGTATGGCTGGCCAGGGTCACATGACCCAGGGGACATGGAGGGTGGAGCAGGCTACTGGCTTGAGCTCTGTCAGACTGAGCTGTGGTCACCTCTCCCCTTTCTCCTTCCAGTTTGACCACGGGGTGCTGGATGCCTGTTTGTACATCCTAGATCGGCGGGGGATGCCATACGGAGGTCGTGGGGATCCCGTCAGTGTCTCCAGGGTCATTTCTGCTATGGTGAGCACCCTGTGTCTTCGAGCCCTGCTTGGTGTCCTCCTGCTACCTCCCTTCACACCCTGCCCACTGATTTTGTCCTTTCTGGATTTCTTCAGTACCCACAGTGCCGTCTCTGCCGTGTAAAGGGTACGGAAAGGGAGTTCACGCCTCTTCTCTCCCTTACTTACCCCCCATTTTACTCCCCCTGGTTCTTGTCCCAGCTCTTGTGGAATGTAGGGCCAAACCCAAAACTTGGCACATCCAAGATTCACATTCCTATGTCAGAGAGTGGGGGTGGGGGTGCAGTTCAGGAGACAAGTGGGTGGGGTCAGACTAATCCTAAGGCATTTAGGGTTGAGGGGTGGTTGGGGGGGGTCAGAGAATTTGAGGCTGGGGATCCTGCTAGGTCTTGAGTGCCTCTCCCAGGTCACCCCACCTCATCTTGTCCTGGGCAGGTGAATTCCCTGGATGACAATGGAGTCCTGATTGGGAACTGGTCTGGCGATTACTCCCGAGGCACCAACCCTTCGGCGTGGGTGGGCAGCGTGGAGATCCTACTTAGCTACCTACGCACAGGCTATTCTGTCCCCTATGGCCAGTGCTGGGTCTTTGCTGGTGTCACCACAACAGGTAGTAGGGGACCGTGAAGGGCGTGGTCTAAGCCCCGTGAGGAGGAGGGAGGGAAGCCGGTCTCCATTTTCACTCGGCCCAGCCCAGCTCTGGCTATAGCAGAGGGTAAAAGCAAGGGTGGATGGTAGCTGGCCTTAATTATCATTAATTATTGTTAACAACAGAGAGATGCCTAAGGGAGAGGAGGAAGAAGCAACAGGCAGGCCTGAGCCAGACAGGTGGCTTGGCTTTCCCTAACCCCAAGTGCTTTGTGGTTGAAAACCCTCTTGGGCACCATGGCCCCTGACCCTGTATACCATGTCAATTGGCAACTTCAGTTGCCCTTTTCCCGTAGTATCCTTGACCTGACATCTCACTTGCCCCACACCTCATCCCCTGACCCTCAACTCTGGTTTCTCCACAGTATTGCGATGCCTGGGTCTAGCCACCCGTACTGTCACTAACTTCAACTCTGCACATGACACCGACACGTCCCTCACTATGGACATCTACTTTGATGAGAACATGAAGCCACTTGAGCATCTGAACCACGATTCTGTGTGGTGAGGCTGAGGCTATCCTGGACTGCCTGTATCTGCTGTGGGATGGTGCTCTGAGGCCCTGATGTGGAGGGCGGCAGGGAAGGGGCTTAGGGAGGCCTGGATGGGTGTCTCAGACCCAGTCCTCCCTCCATGTCCACCCAGGAATTTCCACGTGTGGAACGACTGCTGGATGAAGAGGCCGGATCTGCCCTCAGGCTTTGATGGGTGGCAGGTGGTAGACGCCACACCTCAGGAGACGAGCAGTGGTAAGACAGGCCCTGCCTGGCCCTGCCTGGTGGTCCCCCACCAGCTTTCCCCCACCTGAGTACCCAATTCTTGTGGATCAAGTTGGGCCTAGGCCTGATACCCAAGTCCTTTAATCCCAAGGTATTTTAAGTGGGCTTATCAACTAAACTTCCAATGGGCCATTTTATTTTCACCTTTTTATGCAACTATTTGTCCTAATTTTATTCATAAGGGTCAATTTTATTTATTTATCATAGCTAATACACTCAAAATTCAAAAGATTCTAGAGCAGGCAAAGAAAAATCTCCTTTTGGGGCTGGGGACATAGCTCAGTGGTATAAGCGCCTGCCTTGCAAGCACACAGTCATGAGTTCAATCCCCGGCACCAAAAAAAAAAAAAAAAGGAGAGATCTCCTTCCTCCAACAAATCCACTATTTTTGCTTTTTTTCCCTTACACATCCTAGAGATAACTAAAGAAACTTTTTATTTATATATGTATTCTTAAGTTAAAAAGTCATAAATAATGCAAAAATAGCATATAATTGTATAACAAAGTGTAAACACTTCCTGTTTTTTCTTCTTTCATCATCTTTTTTTATGTGTTGTTTGCATTTTGCTTTTTTGTTGTTGTTTTGGGTTTGTTTTGTTTTGTTTTTGATACAGGGTCTTGCTATGTAATCCAGGCTTGAACCCTATACAGCCAAAAATAGCCTTGAATTTGCAACCTTCCTGCTCCTCTCAAGGGCTAGAATTTCGGGCAGGCATAACCACACTGGCAAGACAATTTTTGGTTTAAGGTTCTCCTTTCTTTTTGTGAGACACATGGGAATGGTGGCCTGCAGAGGCAGAGAGGCTTCATCTGGGACTCAGAGCACTAGAATCAGCACAAATCCAGTTCCACCATCTCCCTTATTGAAACACACTCTGGTTTTCACCAAGTTCTCCTGTTTGTTCCATTATTTACTATGAGTTAGATGTGTAGTACAGAAAAACCAGGGCTCAGGATTCAAAGAAAAAGAACATTCCTTAAAATGTAGCCCTCAGATGTAACCTGGGATGTCATTATCAGCCTCTTGTCTCTGTCTCTTTCTCCCTCTCTTTTTCCCTTGTCTCTTTTCTGTATCCACAAACACATTTCTGCAGAAACAAGGCCTACTGTACACTCTACTCAGAGGTCCCCAACCCCTTCCAACCTTCACATTCCAGCCCAAGCACCCTGGACTGCCTTTCCTGCTGCTTCCAACCAGTCCCTCCCCAGGTCCAACAGCCTGGCTGAGCCTACATTCTGGTCTCTTCCCAGATACCTGCCTCTCAACTATGTGTATAAATGGTATCCCCTGAGTTGTACAACCTAGTGATGTCTGCAAAATGAGAATCACCTGGCCCTGGCACTGGGGACTCTGAGCGCTAGCCCCTTTCTGAGGAGAGTTGGAGTAGATGGCAGACAGGGAGCCCCGGGACTCCATCTTGATCACTTCTTAGATGAGATACCTTGCACCTTTGAGCTTTGGTGTTCTTGTGTATTACATAGGAATAATATACACCATATAAAAAGTATTATATGGGAAATCATGTACCAGAGAGGACTAGCAGAATGCCTGGAATATTGTGGCCATTCAGTAAATATTTAGCTCTTTCCATCTGTCTCATAAGATCCTGGTATCTACTTCCCTTGACTGGGCCTTTTCCTTATATATAAAAGGAGGCCATCACATTAGGTGTCATTATGATTCTTTCCAGTCAGACAGCTCTCACTTCCTGTTCACCCTCTTCTCCACAACCTCCTCCTACCAGCTGATCTCCTCCAGGAAGTGCTCCTAAGTTCAATAAAGACAGCCTTTCCCCACACCCTGCTTGCCAGTAGAGAGGATGAAGTGGGTAGCACAGTTGAGATGTGGATCCTTCTGCAATGGCAGAGGTGGTGTCACTGTTCTCCTAGCCAGCCAGCAGAACATCTGTAGGCCTTGGGCTGGTCCTGAAGAAGGATGAGGGTCCTCTAGGGGCATCACAGACACTGGACATCCAGCTTTGGCTGGTCCAGAGAGTTTGTTTATGACTCGTCTATGAAGGTCAAGCCTATCCTTGTCCACAGGTTTGCCCCTGACCCTGTCCTCTGGCAGAGGTGCCTGGGCTTAGGGAAGCTGACTGCTTGCTCTGTTTTCCCTCCTGTAGTAGGACTGAGTATCAGCTGGCCCTAGGTGTCTGAATGAGGACTGCTGGCCTTGTCCAGAGGCTATAAGCCAGTGGGTGCAGGGCCTGGTAGGTGGACCCTGAGCTGACCCTCTCAACTTCCTCAGGACCCTCACCTCTGCCCTGCCTCACTCCCTAGGCATCTTCTGCTGTGGTCCCTGCTCTGTGGAGTCCATCAAGAATGGCTTAGTCTACATGAAGTATGACACACCCTTCATTTTTGCCGAGGTGAGGGATGGGCTTCAGGTGCCCCCTCAGGCTGGAATGATCAGCACATTGGCTTCAGTCCTGGGTTCTCTGGTTCCAGCTTCACCACTGAATGACTAGCTGTGTGACCTTGGGCAAGTCACTCATTCTAGAGGCTGAGTTTCCTCAGCTGTAAAAAGGGGATAATAATGGCTGCCTTGCATCCTGCACTCAGGATCAAAAGAGATAATGGGTATGAAACTGCTTCATAAGTCATAAAACCAGTGAATGAGCATAAGGGATTACTGTTATTAATGCCAAAATGTGCAGCAAGGAGCCTCCCAGACTAGCTTTGCCTCACCACTCTGGCCTCATCTGGCTCGGCTAAGAAGTCTCCCAGATGGAACTTTCCAGGAAGTTCTCCAGCAGTGAACCCGGTTCTGTCCTGCAGCTCCAGGGATTGTCACAGGGTGGGGTTGGGTGAGTGACACAGGACTAGGGGGCCAAGCCACCTTCACAGCTGACTAACTCAGTCCTGTTCCCCTCTTCTCTCCAACAGGTGAACAGTGACAAGGTATACTGGCAGCGGCAGGAAGATGGCAGCTTCAAGATTGTGTATGTTGAGGAAAAGGCCATTGGCACACTCATTGTCACAAAAGCTGTCAGCTCCAACATGCGGGAGGACATCACCCACACCTATAAGCACCCAGAAGGTAGCAAACCTCCAATCCAGCCAGCCCTATGCCAAGTGTTTCTGCTGAGCACTTGCCCACTCTGGTCAAAGCTGAGACCTCACCCCTGACCCTCAATTCCTAGGCTCAGAAGCAGAGCGTAAGGCAGTGGAGACGGCAGCTGCTCATGGCAGCAAGCCCAATGTGTATGCCACCCGGGACTCTGCTGAGGACGTGGCCCTGCAGGTCGAAGCACAGGATGCAGTGATGGGACAGGACTTGACAGTCTCTGTGGTATTGACAAATCGTGGCAGCAGTCGCCGCACTGTGAAGCTGCACCTCTACCTCTCTGTCACCTACTATACTGGTGTCACTGGGTCCATCTTCAAAGAGAACAAGAAGGAAGTGGCACTAGCACCAGGAGCCTGTAAGTGTCTCTTACCCTGCCCTGACCCCTAGATGGCCAAGCTCCCAGGGCTGTAGATGAGGAGACTCCAGAGCAATAGGAAGCATCCTGGGGAGGCTTCATCTGGGGGAGCAGGCATCAGGGAGTGACCCCCATGCCACTTTCCTCCAGCGGACCATGTGACTATGCCCGTGGCCTACAAGGAATATCGGCCCCACCTTGTGGACCAGGGAGCCATGCTGCTCAATGTGTCAGGCCATGTCAAGGAGAGTGGGCAGGTGCTGGCCAAGCAGCACACGTTCCGTGTACGGACCCCGGACCTCTCCCTCACGGTAAGCACAGCTTTCTGGGCATGAGGGGTGGCCAGTGAGCAGTGGTCAGGGGCTAAGGGAAACTGGAGGAGAAGGGAGAGGTCGCTAAACCAGAAGTGGGCCAGCCTGATAAGCCTATCTAGGAGAAAAAGTTTAAGGACCAGTTCTGTGTTCTTGGGCCTCCATTCCCTCATCTATAAAATAGGATTGAATGTCCTATCCTGTCATAATTGTGGGTTGGGTTGCAATTTCCCCTGTGATTTTTGGGAAGCCTTCAATCAGGATCACAATATGAGACTTGGGAAATTTTGATGCTAAGTGTTCCCCCGTCAAGAGCAGCATGCAGCCCCATGTGTTTAGCCAGGGTCTCTGATGGAGGGCCTGCCTCTCTTTCAGTTACTGGGAGCAGCCGTGGTTGGCCAGGAGTGTGAAGTACAGATTATCTTCAAGAACCCCCTACCCATTACCCTGACCAATGTTGTCTTCCGGCTCGAGGGGTCCGGATTACAGAGACCCAAAGTCCTCAATGTTGGGTAAGTCTGGCCTCTCCTGCATTGTTTCCCTCCCTTCCTCCAGGCTGCCTTGGGCCCCAGCTTTACTTTCTGTGCAGGCCAGGACCCCACACAGCAGCGTGGGACCAGCTAAGCAGTCTCCCCAACTCATTCAGTTCAGAGCAGCCAGTGTTAGGGAGGCCTGCTGGGGCCTCATTCTATGCCTCATATTTCTGTCCCACTTCATTGTCTAAACAGGGAGTAAAACTCCACAGAAGAATCATTAGCAGATAATACTTGCCCAGCACTGAAGAGTAAATCAGGCACTTTCAGGAGTAGTATCTCACTTGGAGATCACTAAAGCCCTTTAGAGATTGTCGTATGATTAAAAGCGAAGCTGTAGACCTCTAAAGACTTAGGTTCAATTCCCAGTTCCATGACTCATGACTAGGCCCCCTTGCACAAGGGATGTAGCCTTCTAAGTCTGTGTTCTCACCTGTGGAGGGGGGATACAGTAGTACCTGGGCCAAGGGTTGGTTAGTCCAGTGCATGGCTCAAAGTTAGTGTTCTGCCACTAGATGTTATTTTTGTTATTACCATCATCCCTTAACAGATGAGGAAGCTGGTGGCCATGTCTCACAAGCTCTTACAGCGTATAGGGAGCAGGCTGCACTCTCCACTATGGCACAGACCACGAGGCTCTCAACTGCTCCCTGTACACTGTGATATATCACAAGACAGCTGTCCTCGGTGACACTACAAAGGCCTCTGGCAGCTCAGACAGTGGAGCCTGACACCCAACACGGCTTGCTGGTCCTGCCAGATGCCAGAGACATCTCTCACCAGCACTTCCACCATGCTGGAGGGGGGCTCCCCTGTCCTGTGGGGTCCTGAGACCAGTCATCCCTCAGCACTCCCACCGGGCCATTGACTACACAGTCACCTGGAAATGAGGGGAAAAAATACTGTGCTGAGTGTCAGGACACCTATCCACTCTCCTTAACTGGGTCTTTGTGTTAGTACTTTGTGTTTGAGGGCCCCAGTCTGGCTACTGTAAATGAGAGTTAGATCATGGTCTCTCAAGGAAAGCCTTCCTTAGACATTTTGTGTCTCCATGGCTGCTCCTAACTCAGATTAGGGCATCTAGGACATTCAGAAACCTCAAGAAGACATCCCTGAGCTGTTGGTTCACATGCATTAGATTCCAAGTTAGGTGTTACTCTGCCTCCCATTTGCACATCAAAGGCAGTGGTATGGAGTGGAACCCATTATACTAGGTGTGCCGCCCCAGCATGGTGACTGGCCATGTAATAAACATTCCAGGACTTACTCCTCCAGATGAGAGCTGTCACCATCAAAACAGTCACAGAGAGGCTATATGTCTGTCCCAAGCCCTTCTTGGGAATTTCCTTCAGAGTATGAATCATACTCTCTACAATACCCTTGGAGTGGGCAATTTCCCTTCTTGGGCTGTGGATTTGACTTTGAGAAAAAGCCTGAAGTCATCCAGCTAGGACTAATTAACAAGGTAAACAAACAAGAAGGCCATCATGTCCTTTTCATTCAGAGAGAGATGTATCGTGCTCACTTAGGCAGCACATACACAGAGATGAGGTGAGGGAGGGACAGGCTGACTGTGTGTCCTTGTGCACACGCACTCGCGTGCGTGTATGTGTGTGTGTGTGTGTGTGTGTAGTTTAAATGGATCTATTTACAAGTCCAGGAGTTCTGTTTTGTTGTGTTTGAGACAAGGTTTCACTATGTAGTTCAGGCTGACCTTGAACTCATGATGTAGCCCGAGCTGGCTTTCAATTTATGCCGATCCCCTCACCTCAACTTCCCAAGTGCTGGAATTACAGACATGTGCCGCCATGCCCAAATGAAGTGCAAGAGTTTTTAAAATGTTTCAAGCCCTGTCAATATGGCTGAACAAGTACCCAATCGAAGGGCAGCACCCCTAGGATGTCTGTATATATCCAGTGTGTATCAGCATATCAGGAAGCTAGTTTCATTACCCACACACAGCTGCAGGATATTCCAGCTTTAGCAACTGACTTGTATGCAACTTCAGCAAAAAGGCAGAGATGTGGCAAAAGCCTCACCTGACACTAAGTCCAGGGCAGGGAGAGAGCTTGACATTGCCAGCCAGAAGCTAGAAAGCCATTTCTTATGGGAATAATGTTAATTATTGCACTAATTTCTGAAATTCTACAATTAAATGAAAGTTAAACATACTTTTGAAGGCTGTTCTGAGCCTAAAAAACTGTTAACCTTGTGTCAGTGGAGAAATGCACACACACAAAAAAAATGCAGATTTGTAATGAGTCCAAATATAACCTGTTAAGCTATAGACTTCATGTCAGACCTTCTAGCATGATACACACTCCTGCTTCCCCACTTCAGGCACTCAGAGGCACCTTCAAGGCCATCTGATCTCATCCCCTCACTTTAATTCACTTCCATTTTATAGACCAGAAAGTGAGAATGTAGAAGTTAAGTAACTTGTCATAAACCACATGGCTAACAAGAAGTACAAGGCACAGACCAGCCCAGAGAAACCACTCAGAAGCAGACTACAGGTACAAGGCCTTGGCCCACAGAGAACCCATCTTCAGAGTTTGGGATGTTGGTTCATTCCCTCAGAGGACTGTGCTGAGCTTACCAGCCAAAGAGCTTTTAAAGTGGGACCTCAATAAAGGCTTGGATTGAGTAGGTACCAGAGGGGAAGGTTTAGGCAGAGGAGGAAGGACAGAGCCTAGCAGGCACTAGCAGATGCAGATTGCTGGAAGAGCTCAGACAGGGCAAGATTCCTTTGTTTAAGAAGCCCTCTCTGAGGAAGTGGGGTGAGCCTGGCCTTGAGGAGGAGTAAGGGTGGGAGGTGGAGCTAGGTGCTCAGACCAGGAAAGGCAGAGATGCAGAGCTGAGGAAAGAGGGGAGTTTGGGGAAGGGAAGGGTCTGTAGGGCTGGTCTGCAGAAGAAATGCTGCAGCAGCCATGCTGCTGTGCAGGCTCCAGGAGCTGAGTTGGATGAGCCTGTGCCACTGGTTGGGGAGTACAGAGCTTATCCCATAAGTGAAGCCAAGCCCTTGTAGGATTTAGTTTACATTAGAGCGGTAAGAAGTTTGGAATATAAAATAAGACGGCAGGCAAGGAGGCCAGGAAGGAAACAGGTGAACTCATGATTTCCAGAGAGGCGGTCCATGAATGGATTTTCAAGGTTCCTAAGGAAGACAAGACACTGTGTTTGTGTGAGTGTGTCTCTCACACATGAGTGCATATCCACTCAGGTGTGAGTTGTCTGTTCTTGGGAAGGATTTGCATTTTACTAAGAAAACATTCTTCTAATATTTTGATCTATTCAAATGCTCTTTCTTCCTTAGAAAATGTGACTGTGGCAAAAAAAGAATGCATTTTGTTCAACTTATTCCTTTAGCAAAACAAAGCATTTGCAACACTGTGTTAGGCCCCAAAGTCCCATTTTCAGAATTTCTTGGTCTTGGGAGCCCTAGTGAGACAGTGATGATGTGGTCAGGGCAGGAGCTGTGGTGACGGAGAGGAGGGAAGGCTGTGAGCTGCCTCTGGGGTGGCATCAGCAGTCTTTGTCCAGGTGAATGTGGGAGCAGATAAGGAGGAAGCCCAGGTGCTGGGGAGATTTCTAGCACAGCCACCTGGGTTGTGGCTGCTGATCTGGCTATGTGGAGGTGGCCCTGGGGTACAGGCTTTTCCTGGTCATGGGTGTGGATTCCAACTGAGCCCAAAAATGCCTGACTGAAACTTCCTGTTTCTGCCTGCCTGCTCTGAATCAGTCCTTGTGGCTCAATACACCCTGAGTTACTCTAGGCCTGTGATCCTGTCTTTCTCCACAGGGACATTGGCGGCAATGAGACAGTGACCCTGCGCCAGACATTTGTGCCTGTGAGACCAGGCCCCCGCCAGCTCATTGCCAGCTTGGACAGCCCACAGCTCTCCCAGGTGCACGGTGTTATCCAGGTGGATGTGGCCCCAGCCTCTGGGGGCAGGTTTTTCTCAGAAGCTGGAGGTGACAGTCGCTCCGGGGAACCTATCCCTATGGCATCTCGAGGTGGAGCTTAGCCTTGGACCAGGAGCAATGGGACTGAAGTTACATGAGCAAGGACACTGCCCCAAGATGTGGGGCCCAGCACAGAGCAGCCCCCCAGGAGCTCAGGAGGGAGCCTGGGGCACCTGTGGAGGAAACCAGTCTTTACCTGCACTGGGTGCCACGGAGGGCAATAAACTGTTTTTTAGTGAAACTGCTGATCTGTCCATCTGTCAGCCTGTGCAGCCTGCCCTGGTTCTCAGAATCCCAGCTGGTAGCTGATGATGCCAGCTCAGCAACCCTTGAGCCAGGTTCTACTTAGGGTCAAGGCAGCCTCCCAGGTTCCTCATCCCACGCTGCTGCTGCCACCCACATCTTTTTTTGAAGCCTCCTGCGGTGGGCATGACTTCCCCCTTTCCATAGCACCCGCTGCAGAAACAAAGGCCTAGTACACCTCTGGCAGGCGCATGCTGGAGGTAGACATAGCTTGGAGTACTCTCTGAACAGTAAAACCCACCTTCCAGTATTTGTTTCCAAAAACCTTACTCTAAGAATTTTTATAAAAGTAATATGTGTTCAGTGTTGAAAATTAAGCAAACATAGAAAATTGTAAAGAAAATAATCTTCAACCATTGTAGAGAAAATACCTGCTAACATTGTGTTTCATTTGCTGCTTTCCCCACGTATAACCTGTGCCGAGCATTTCCCCATAGTATTAAGTACGCTTTAAAAACATCATCTTAAAGGACTTGATGAAGCTTTGCTCCCAGGCCTCCATCCTGTCCCTCCTGCATCCCAAAGGCTGCCTTCCCCTGTCTCCTTGGCTGCAGCTTCCTCCTCTGCTCTCAGGATTCTTGAGAGACTCTGGGTTGTTCCCAGGCACTCTCCCACTCAGCTACATCTGCCTATGTGATGTTGCTCAGTCTTAAGGTTCTAAGCATTACTGTCTCCAAAACTGTGTCTCCAGACCTGCTGTTTAGCTCAGCCCCCTTCAACCTGATACACCTACTGGCTTCCGACCATCTCTGACATCCAGCAGCTGTTCCATGTGACAAATGTGACTCCTGGTTTCCCTGTAACATGTGCTCCCACAGCCACCCCATCCCAGGCAGTGGCAGCCCTACTCTTCCAAATTCTTGGGCTCATGATCTTGCAGTCATCTTTGTCTCCTTTCTTTCTTTCACATCCCACAGCCAATCTGTCAGCAAGTGTTTTGGGTTCTGTTTTTTATACATTTGTGTTCAGAATCTGACTGCTCCCATCACCTACCTGTGTGGCGACTGCTCTGCCAGAGTTCCCTCATCTCTCAGCTGGGTGACAGCACCAGCGTCCTAATCCTTCTCCTGTCTCTGTATTTTCCCTGTCATACCCAACTCATCACACAGCAGGCAGAATAAGCGGGTGACTCAGTCTATGTCAATTCTCTACTCCAAAACTACTGCTTCACCCAAGGCCTGAATCCTTACAGTTACCTCTTACTTTGACCTCAGCTCTGTTTCTCTCCCCTGATTTAGTCTATCCCAGCCCCTACTCATCTGCTTTCCTGCACAATGACAGGCCCATCGTGCTTCAGGGCCTCCGCATGCTGCATTCTCTAAATTTCTTCCTCAAATGTCTCTGTGGCTTGTTCCCTCATCTTATCACCCTATTTAAAAAATGTACTGAGCCAGACATGGAATCACATACTTATAATGCCAGCACTCTGCAAACCAGAGGCAAGAGGACTCACTGGAAGTTCAATCCAGCCTCAGGATTACTGGCTTAGTGAGACACTGTCTCAATAAAGGAGGGTAGGGGCTTGCCACTGAAGCAAGGCTGTGAGTTTAAGCTCCAATACCACTGGACAGGGGGATAAGGAAAAAAGAGGAAAAAAAATTGTTGCAACATCTTGAATACTTCCTATCCCCTTCATACTTTTTCTCCATAGCTCATATATTAGCATCTGAAAATCTATGTATTTAATTTTTTGCATTCTTGACTCACTAAATTCTTTTTTCCTGAAATGTCCATCATAGTCTAAGACTCCTCTTCCTCTTCCCTCACTTGGACAGAACCACCAGTGCTCGCCCTGGCTCTCCTCACCCCATCTATTCTCAGCTGGGCAGCCAGAGAGATCCTTTAAAATGTCAATGAGGTCAGGTTGCTCATTCACTTACCTCCCTCACCAGCTCCTCCTCTCCCACCAAAGAGCACCGGGGACCTCCCCGTAGCCCTCTGCAGGGGTGGCCCCAGTCCTCCTCCAACTGCACCCTGACCCTCATCACTGTGCTCCACCTCTCTGGGTGTTTCTTGACCCTCCAGACACACTCTCACCTCAGGACCTTTGTGGCTCTTCCTCTGCTGGGAGCACTCCTTTCCCACACACCAGCGTGGCCAGTCCTCTCCCTTCCTTTCAGATCTCTCTTTCAGCAGCAGTACCTTAGTAAGGCCTTTTCTGGGCATCTCCTGGAGGCCAGAAGATTAAACATTAAAATATATTCCCTTCCTCACTTTTCCCTGCTCATGTTTTTCCACCCAAGTACTAACCAGCCCCAGCCCTGCTTCTTTTTGAGATTAGACAAGATCAGGCACATCAAAGTGGCATGACCACAGAGCCCTGCTTCTTCTCCCACCCAAAGTATCCCCATTCAACACACTAAATATCTTAGCTATGCATGTTTATTGTCACTGCTCCCCAATTAAAACACAAGTTCCACAGAAGCAGTGGTTTCTGTGTGATTATCCTTTTACATCCAAGGAAACTGCTACCGAGATATGTACATTTTAATATTTGCTAAATATGTATTATGTGCATCTAACAGATGAAGAAACTAGGACAAGGGAGTTAGATAATTTGTCCAAAATCATTTAGCAGTCTAGAATAAGACTGTAACCACAGCCTGTATCCTATATGAAACTGAAAGTGGTTCATGGAGCTGTTAATTCTACCCCAAACTTTTCTTCCCGTATTTTTTTCCCATTGCAATGTTACTATAATGACCTACTTGGTTAAGTTCAAAACCTATGAGTCACTCTTCATTTCTCCTATTCTGAGAAAAAAGATTAATTGAGTAACTTCACAAATGACAGAGCGTACATGCAAGCGTAGAAATTTGAGCTAGGGAGGGTAGTTGGGCTAGACTGCTGGTGCTGAAGACAGAAAAAGTCACCCTGGGAAAACATCTAGGAGGTCACATTGACAGGACTTGGGGAAGGATGTGACATGGCTGGGGGAGGGTGGTGTGGAGCCATAAATGTAACTTCCCGGATTCCTGGCTCATGGAATAGGACAGCTTGGTGAGGTAACCACTGACACACAGACTGGTGTCCCTTGTCACGGACAGGAAGCCACAAGGGGAGGTGAGGCTCATGGACTCAGAACCCGTACTCTTCGTATAGCTCTCTTCCCTGCTAAAGTTTTCCACTGGGTAACTTTTAGGGGATTTTGGCTTTGATTTTAATGAAACTGTTATCTGATTTCAGACTAATCTCTAGACACTTATTCAAATTATCCTAATTGTTTATTAATGATCAGGTGTTTGTCAAAGCAGGGTAATACATACCTGCAATTCCAGCACCCAGGAAGCTCAAGCAAGGATCATGTATTGGAGACCAGCCTGAGCTACATAGCAAGACCCCATCTCAAAATTAAAATAAGATGTTTTTTAGATCCCCACATAGACTTCGTATCAGCATCCTCATAGCAGAAGCCCAGAACAAGCTCCCTAGGGGTTTGACTCCAGTGCTCACCAAGGACTGAGAATAACAACCTTCCATTTTTCTTCTGAGCCTTATGTTTTTCAGTGCTCCTGCTGTCTACACTTTTCTGGGTCAGCAATAACTATAAGACCAGGTAACTAAAGTTCTGAGTTCTTACTGGGTGGCTTCTTGAACCTTTCAGTTTAAAAAATCTTGCAGCATAAAGGGCTCCTAAGAGCAGGAAAAAGGGCAAAAGTGAAGCCATTCTTACTAGCTGTGAACATACCAACAAGCTGCTGCATGAAGCTCTCATAATACAACATGGACCACCGTGGAGGAAGCCCTTTCCCCTGGAGTGGGAGACAGATGAGCTGGAGATTGACCATACATTCAAGGCTAGAAAAGGCCAGAACACAGCACCAGAGGTGAGCCATGCAAACAAGTTGCTAAGACTAGAGCAAAGCCAGTCCCAGGGACATGGGCTTCCAGACACAGACCATGTGCACAAGCTGACCTCTAACTCAGTGGCATATCAGCAGGTGTCCAGCCTTGGTATTCCTCCCTCTGACTAGAGCGCAGATAGCTCTGGAAAATGTCTCACTTTCCATGTTCTCAACAAAACGCTGAGATCTTGCACTTTGGACCCCATCACGCCCTTCCCCTCTTTTTACCGTGTATAAATAAAGACACAGACCATGCTGGTTGTTGCTGCCTCTCCATCAGAAAGGTCAGGTCCCACTTGGTCCCAGTTTTCCTTTTAGAATGTGTCTTTTCTTTTCTTAATCTCCCTTCTCAGGACCCCACTGGCCCCACAGGACACAGCACCCCAGGCTGCTTCTGCCAAGTAGGATAACAGACATGTAAATACAGTCCACTCTCCATTCTGCAGCTCCCACATCCATGGATTCAACCAACTAAAGATTGAAAATACTGAAACAAAATTGTCTGCACTGAACATATACAGGCTTTTTTCTTGTTATTGCCAAAAGAAAACAGTATAACAACTACTTGCATGGCATGTACACTGTATCGGGTATTAAAAGTAATGTAGAAGTGATTTAAAGTATTTAGAAGGATTTGTAGGTTTTATGAAAATTCAATAAGATTTTATAAAATGGACATGAGCATTCTCAGATTTTGTTACCCATGAGGGATCCTGATACCAATTCCTCACATATACTAAAGGTTAACTTAATAGTAAATGTGTATGTGACACTTAACTAGGAGCCAGGCTGTATTCAAAGCAATCTATACTGTCTCGGTTATTTTCTCATTACTGGGACGAAATACCCATCATCCACAAGTTAATGGAGGAAAGGTTCACTTAGCTCCCAGTTTGTAGAGGTTTAAGTCCATAATAAACTGGCACTGAGGCAGGGTGTGGCAGACAGGCACTGCAGAGTAGAAACTGTTCATGACTAGCAGAAAGTAGAAAAGCAAGAAGGGATGACCACATCTCTTTCTATCCTTTATATCTTATTCACGCTACTTGGGTCAGGTAGCTCTCACACTGTTAATCCTAGTACTCTTGATTCTATCACTGCACCATGAATCAATTTCAGCATCACAAACTCTAGATCCAGCCACCTCTGAAAAAGCCCCACCTATGTCTGCATGAAGCTTTGGGGAGACATCTAAACACAAGCCAAAACATATGCTTATTAATTCATTCCATCCTTGCAGTAACCCTATGAAATAAGTTCTGCCATGGCAGAGGACGCACAGGCTGCTGAGTGGCTCAGAGAATTGTGACTCTGCCCAGAGGGGCTTCCTGAAGGTGATTATCAGATGAACCATGAAAGAAGGAAATCAAGTTCAAGAGGCAATGTACACAGTAATTATGCTGCACACGTAGAACACAGAAATGTGAGAACAGAACAGTAGGAAAATGTAACAGTGTGGTGAAGACTGGTATGTAGGTACCTGATGAGGGCAGAGTTGCAAAGAATGCAACTGAAGAAGTAAGCCTGGGCTAAATCATTAAAAGTTCCTTTGCCAGGGATGTAGCTCCATGGTAGATACTTGTCTAGCACAGGCAAGGCCCTGGGTTTAATCTCTGGTACTGTAAAAATTATAAAAAGGAACCTTTTACCATTTTAGGAACTTAGACTTTGTTCTGAAAGTAGAGGGTTGCTTTCAGATAGAGATGAGATGATCCATTTGTAGTTTACCAAATTTGTGATGAAAGCAACATAGAGAAGAAATTAAGGGAAAATATGAACATAAGTTATGCTGGAAATGAATACAGTAGGGTTTTCCTGAAGGTGAAAGAAGAACCTAAAATAGGATAGAGACTGTAAGATAAATAAAAGGTTTGATGGTTTTATAGGAAATAAAACTAATTAGCCTTGGTGATGGACTACATTGGAAGAAGAGGAAGGAGAGAGTTAAATTGGTCACCTGGGTTTCTGACTCATGGTGCCAAGAAGAAAGATGTCATAGTCAGGCGTGGTGACAAATGCCTATAATTGCAGCCTGAGAAGGTTGCAGTAGGAGGATCGAGATGCGGAAGATAGTCTGAGCTACACAGAAAGTCCAAGATTAGCCTGGGCTCTACAGTGAGTCCCTGTCTCAAAAAACAAGCAACAAAACCAAAAAAGAAAGGAAAGAGAAAACAAGAGAAGGTAGAAAAGAGACACAGAGAGAGGCACAGACAGAGAACTGAGGGCAAATTACTGTCTCTTGAACTGGAAAGACAAACAGGCAGATAGAGAATCACAATCTTTTAGCAGAAACTCAGGAACAGAAACTGAAAAACTGAAAGTCAGGAAGGAAAACTAACTGGAGGTTCAGACTGAACAAATTTGAAAGTTAAAAACTTCAGGAGATTCTACTCTTTTTAAAAGAATCTCTAGACTTTTAGTTTTACTTCCACAAACTTTTTCATGTTCTCAAAGTGAAACTACAGAAAATTCCCTTTAGGCTTCTGGCAGGGGAAGAGCAGTGGCCATTTTGAAATATATTCATTCATAACAAGGGCTGTCCAGAAAAGAAGCTACTCTTCCTAACTCAAGTCATTAGGACAGTCTAACAGGAACAGTCAGGGACAGTGGAACATGCCTATAATCCCAGCCCTGGGAAGGCTGAGGCAGGAAATTTGCGAGTTCATAACCAGCCTGGATGATATGGCAAGATCGTATGGTGGGGGAAGAGAAGGGAAAAAGAAAATTAATTTTAAGAGGCATAACAAGCATCAGAGATTCATTCAGAGATATAGAAACTATCAGGCCAGGAATTTCAAACTATGATGCATCCAAAACTCTGGAAAGCTAAGGCAGAAGAATGGAAAATTATCAAATTAGTGAGATCCTATCTCAAAACAAAAAATGAAAAAGGATTAACCAAGAATGGTGGTATACATCTGTAATCCCAGGGCTCAGGAGGATTGATGCAGATTCGAGATCAGTCTGGGTTACACAGTAAGTTCAAGGTCAGCCTAAAGTACATACATAGGGAGATCCTATCTCAAAAACCAAAAGCAGGTGGGTTGAGAAAAAAACAGTGAAGGGGGCTGGAAATTTAGGTCTAGGACCCAGGTGTGGGAGACAATTTGAGTGATACAGAACATTTGCTGCGACTTTGATTACATGGAGACATTTCCTTATACTGATATGTACAGAGCTGACTGGTATTTCCTTCTCTCTTCAATTGTCTCTAAGCACTGCAAATAAAGCTAGCCGAAGTACTGGTGTGTAATCTCTAAAGCCATCAGTCTGTCTCCTGTTTCCTCGAATAGTATAAAATACATAAGCACAGAGGAATGGCAGAGCCATCAGCTCCAAGAATGTCAACTGGGTAGAAGTCTCAAAGTCAAGAGGCTATGAGTCCCCAGGGCACAAAAATGTACGTATCAGAAACGGAAGCAACAGCCTCCAAAAACAATTCAATTGCTACCTTAATTAATTTAAGAAAGTTGATCCTTCTACACATTGTTACCCTGCATTTTGCAAAAAGATGCTTTTCTCCCTACCTGGCTGGCCAGCTCAAGTTACAGAGTTCCCGCCATCCACACTGTCACTCATCCTTGAGCCACCCCCTTCTTCACAAGATAATAAATTCTGGGAAAGGCCTAGGATCGGGACCTTAGTGTATATATCCTCACAGGAATTAGATTTAAGATCCCTTGGATGCCTTTAATTTTGTCTTGGTGTCTTTACTCTCGCTGTGGGTTGAATTAGAGGTAATAGAATAAAATTAACTTGCTGGGATTCCAATAATGTCTCAGGGGGGTTACAAATACAACTTTTTGGATTGTGAAGAAAACTAAAAAGGGGATTACAATACTTGGATTATAATACACAATATTTGGGATTACAGTACTGGGTTCAGTATCCAGTACAGCAATCAATCAATCAGTCAATCAATAAGCAAACATACGATTATTCTGTAATTGGCTCTAAAGAAAAAAGTGGACAATATGCAAGAACACGTGAGTAGGCTCCACGGCTGCGATGGAGGAGCAGCTCTGAAGGCAGGGTCCACTACTGCCATGAAGCGGGCTCTCTGTGGGCACTGACTCTTCCACCAATATACCTGAGGAGACCTACAATGGGAACAGTGCAGGCCTCCACATCATGGTCTTTAGGAGCACAGTATGGACACAGAGGCTGAGGCAGAAGGGTTGCAAGCAGACTCTTCCCTGGGTCCCAGGGTGATGTTATATACACTCAGCTCCTGTTCTCCAAAATTTAAAAGTGAATTTTAAGAACAAAAGAGGTTAAGAGTAGGAAATGTTTATGAGAGAGAGACAGCTGCTGAGAGATAGGAAGAGACCCAAAAAATGGGTTGCTGTGGACCCCACTTTACAAAGGAAGTTTTACAGAGCAAAATCATGAGCTCTAGAGACTTCACGAAAATTGAGATAAATGAGGCCAAAAGGAAACTGATGAAGAACATCTTGCTCTACAAGACAGAAACTAGACAGCATCAAGCTTTTTAGGCCCTGGTAACAAAGAAGCTGAGAATTATTGTCCTCAATTAAAAAGACAAGTGTCTAATCCAGGAAAAGGGCTGAGGCACAATCCAGTGTCTTCCAAGAAACACAGAGAGCAAGCATTAGCTTTACCAGTACTTTTTCACCAGTGAGTTAGGGTGAAAGGACCTCAGCTTTCTTTCCTGTTTTTATTTTATTTTATTTTATTTTTTGGTGATACTAGGGATTGAACCTAGGGTCTTGCACTGGTGATCTTACTGCTTCAGCCTCCTGAGTAGCTGGTATTATAAGCCTGTCCCTTTCTGCCTGCCACTGTAACAGAAAATGCCACCCCAACCCCCAGCCAATATACCTCAGTTTCTTGTAGCTACCCAGATAATAGTTCCTGTTGCAGTTCCGATTGCCTCTGTCTCTCAGACACAGCCAGTCACTGTGATGCATATGTGATGCACTGTGACTATTGTGCATATTGTAAGAACCAATCAAAGACAGCACTGCCTTTGTATCCCCCCTTTTTAAACCCCATAAAAACCTCCCTTCCTGAGCCTTTGGGGCTGACATTTTAAGGGACAACTGATTCCCTGTCAGTGCACATCTGACATTAAATAAATCTGCCTCCAAATCCTGGGTGCTGTTTTGGTGTTTGTCCTTGCCATTGCACCATCACCTCAGTTTTTTGTTTTTGTTATTGCTGTTTGTTTTTGTTTTGCAATTCAGTGAATTGAACCCAAGGCTTTACACTGAGCCACATCCAACCCTTTTTATTTTTTTAAATTGAGACAGGGTCTCAGTAAGTTGCTAAATTGCCTCACTGGGTTTGAACTTGGCACTCAAGGATTGAAGGTATGCACCAATACACCTGGAAGAACCTCAGGCTTTACAGATACAAGAATTCAAAAAAGTGCTCTTCCTGTCTTGGGCTTGGTTGTCAAAGCAAGGTATGACAGGAGACAGCAGCTAAAAGCCCAGTACAGAGGCCCAGAATGCCCGATTTGGGCTTCCACAGAGCCCTTGATGGTAACCACCTCAATAGAAGCTGTTACCTCAGTACCTCTCTCTCTACATCTGGCAGTGATGCCATGCTGTTGATGACTTTTTCCAGAATTAAGCCCTGTGAGTCTCCTCTTTCCAGCCTGCATGAAATGATGGGCATCTCTTGGGACAATTGGCACAAGACCAGGAGCAAAAGAAAGCCCTACCACAAGAAGCAGAAGTATGAGTTGGTTGCTCGGTTGCCAAAACTAAGATTGGCCCCTACCAAATACACACAGTCTGAGTTCAAGGAGGCAACAAGAAGCCCAAGCCCTGAGGCTGGATACTGGAAACTTCTGCTGGGGCTCTGAGTGTTGTACCCCCAAAAAAAGGATCATTGACATTGTTTACAATGCGTCCAATAATGAGCTGGTGCGCACCAAGACCCTGGTGAAGAACGGCACTGTGCTCATTGATAGCACACCCTATGGACAGTGGTACAAATCCCACTACACACCACCCCTGGGCCACAAGGAGGGGTCCCAGCAGGGCAAGCTTCTCACCTGCATTGCATCAAGACCAGGCCAGTGTGGCCAAGCAGATGGCTATGTGCTAGAGGGTAAGGAACTGGAGTCTCATCTGAGGAAAACCAAGGCCCAAAAGGGCAAATAAATCTTCTCTCCTGGTTTAGTTCTTGTAATAAAGGTGTTTATTGTTCTATGGTTTAAAAAAAAACAGACCTGTGAGTCATATTTGCCAACAACCACCTGCAAACTTCCATTACACAAAGATTTTTCAACTCTTGTCCTAATGCAGTTCTGATGCAGACACTCAGTAAAGGCCTCTGTAGGCTTCCTACTCCCCACTGGTAATCTTGCCACTCACAAATATTTATTAACCACCTGCTCAGTACCTTCATCCTCCCTTCCCATTAACTATTTGAGAATATGTGTTATTTATGGCATCATGAAGAATCAGGAGAATTTGCCTCGTCTCATCCCCCAGCACCAAAAAAAAAAAAGAAAGAAAATGCACCTGTCCTGTTTTATAAGATAAATAAAAAGATTAAGAAAGAACTAAGGAAAACACTGGAAATAAAAACAATGAAACAAATGAGGATTGTCTAGTGGATTCCAGGCATTAACAGACTGTATGAGGCTGAGGAGAGAATCAATGAGTTTGTAGGAATGACAATAGAAATTTCCAAAACCTAAATGCAAAGAGGGAAAAGAAAAGAAGAGCTGAAAACTGCAGAACCATTATAAAATGTGTAGCATACACATAATGAGACTAGCAGATAAAGAAGTAAAGAACAGAAGAAATGTGTGAAGCAACAATCACTAGAATTTCCTTAAACTGACTAGATTTGGTGGCACATGCCTGGGGAGGCTGCAAAAAAGAGGACGGCCTTGAGTTCAAGGCCAATCTGAATTACATAATGAGATCCTGTCATAGAAAAGAAAGATGGCACAGAGCTAAAATCCTAGCACTCAGAGGCTGAGGCAGGAGAATTGCCATGAGTTTGAGGCCAACCTACACTACATAGTGAATTCAAGGCTAGCCTGGACTACACTGGAAGACTGTCTCAAGAGAAAAAAAAAAGAATTTCCCCAAACTAATGATGAATACCAAACACAGATCCAAGAAATTCAAAGAATAGCAAACATGACAAATACCAAGAAAATTCAGAAAAAGAGCAGCACATTGGCATATCATATTCAAACTGCTGATGATCAAAGATCAAAGAGAAAGTGTTCAACAGAGGAGCAAAGAATTACATTACCACCCATCCAGACAACATTCAGACAAGAAGGGAGCGGTGTGAAATTGTGAGTTGAAAAGGGAAAAAAAACCCTTCAAATCTAATATTCTATGTTCAGCAAAATTATCCTTCAGAGGAAAAGAACTAAACATGTTCTCAACAAAAACTGAGGAAATTTGTCACAAGTAGATGTCCCTGAGAGGCATGTTAGAAGGAACTCTTTAGAAAGAATGAAAACGATACAGATCAGAAACAGATCTACAAAGAAGGAAGATCATTGAGAATAAATGAAGGAATTACGTTAAATAACTAGAATTTCACACATGTCCAACTTATGGTACTTTTGGACTAGGGGGTCCTATCAGCAACTAAACGTGTCGATCATCTGAGAAGATTCATCTCAGGATGGGGACGGTGTAAGCCAGTAGGTCTAGAAGTGGAAGAAATGGCTGTGCGATGTGTTCAGTACTTGGTGATGGAATGAAGGGGAGACACTAGGATGACAATAAGATAGGAAAACAGAGTTTGCTTATAGCTGTGTGCAAAGCAGATATTTGAAAAAAGAAAAGTTGCCGGAGTCCAGTTGCGGCAGGGCTAGGGTTTCCCAAAGGTGGACAGGGAGTCGGCGAGTGAGAGACAGAAAACACTGCACACCAGTCTGTGAGTGAATCTGAATCCGCTTTATTTTTTAGAAGCTGGAATATATATTTGCTAACCTTGGCAGCAACCCCCAGCCCCAAGCAGGAAGCGCCCCAGGCTTAGGGACAGGCAGGGACAATCCTAAACAATAGGTTTTAATTAACTCTTTTCACCTTTGTAACATCTCAATCTTGTTACTTAGTTAGCTTGGGAAATGTAAGCCGATGCACCTGGATGCCTGCAGGAGGAAGAGATGTGTGAGGCTATTGTGCCGCTCCCTACATTGTTTCCCTTATCACTTATGGGAGTATGGCAGTCCCTGTGA